>OU015499.1:57908385-58090885 GCA_907164885.2 Dolomedes plantarius
CACAAATAATAGAATATAACAATGAAAATATCAAAATCAACAGAAACATATTAAGTAAATGGAATAGAACATGACAATAATAATTTGAAGTTATTGTACTTTCCTCCTCAACTCTCACAACATTGGGGTGAGTCCAAAAAAGTTTGTAAGGTACATATGATAGCTTATGATTCATTGTCCTTGTTATGTTAGCTACAGTATGTTGCTTGAGAAAAGTTAAAAAAAAAAAAATCACAGTTCGGTAGGTTCTGTGACCTATCATTTCGCAAGTGCAGAATACACAAAAAAATCACAATTTCTTGGCTTAAATTAAAAAAATTAGTCCTTTGTAGTTGGTTACATAAAAAAAAAATCACAGTCTTTTTAGTGCTGTGTTATTTCTGCTTCACAAACGTAGAATGCATAAACATCACATTATCTCGACTTGTTTACATATAAAGAAAATTAGCTCTTTAGTTACATAATAAAAATCACAGTTTATAATAAAAATCACACTTTCAATAAAAATCACAAGTTTTAATAAAATCACACTTCTAATATATAGATCATATATAAAATTACAGAACATATACTTTATTAATCAAATAACTCAATCTTGTACGAGTTCTCAGTATATCTATCCTTTTCTATTATATCTAGTTTTCATATTTTTATTTATCTCATTATTTTTTCTTAATATCCATTATCTCCTTTATTTCAATATTACTTATCAAAAAAAAAATCTATTTTCAATATCCTTTTAATTTCTTTTTATTCTCATTTCATCATTTCCTATATTCCTTTTTATTCCGACAATATTTATTCATTCCAAAATTCTATTCAATATTCTTTAGTTATACTTATTCATATTTATTCTAACTTTATTTATTTATTCTCAATACTTTTCACTTTATTTTCAAATTATTTATTTACTATTCATTTTTGTACATTTATTATAAGTTTATATGGATCCATTTCCTTGTGTTGAAGGTACCTTGTTGTATGTGTGTTCCCCAACTCTTAGTCTCAAATTCTTTAATTCTACCTCTAAGCAGTGAGGGGTTGTGTTTATGTTTGTGTAACAAGTGGATTTTCTTTCTCCCTATTGTTCTCTGACTAATAAGGAGGAAGAGTCTTTTTAGCCGTACAGTGGACTAACCGTGAATCTCCGACAGAATATGACTGCATTGAAAAACAGCATCTTGCATAGTACAAATATGGAGAAAAAGGAAAAGGTGCAGTTGTCATACCTCTGGGAGTATAATATATAGAAATGGGAGGATAAAAGGAGTGGCCATCCCAGCCCTGTTTTAGTCATTACTCAAGCATATGATCTTCAGCACTTTAAGTGACAGAGTTGATGAATTAAAAACAAATAGCAAAAAAAATTAATAACATCTTAAACAGTTGGGACGACATCCAACGCGCTTCTAGAGGTGGGTGATAGGAAAGTGTTTTTCAAGAAATAGAAAATTTACTGAAAGGTTAAAGAAGTAGAGTTGTCATAGTCGGTGTTTAAATTGAGATCCAAAAAAAAAATTCACATATAATAGTATTCTTAAGAAGAAAGTTTAAGTTAGACAGTTTTTTTTTTTTTTTTTTTTAATATCTTTAGTAGGACAACACATAATTAATTATATCAATTAAAAAAATATAATGATGTTAAGCATCACATAGAAAAGAAAGAAAAAAAATGGATCTAATGTTTGTCATTATTCGTGGTGTAGTTTTAAGTTCTCTGGTGCATTATAATATCTTAATCTGCAAGCATGGACAATTTCAGAATCTCGTTTAGTGTGAAAATTTGGTTTATCAATTTTATATTCAATAGAATTCAAAATACACAACATATGAAAGTATTAAACACACACTAATAAAATATTTCTAATACTACTAATAATAATAATACCTCAATACTCTCTATCAATTGCCATAATTTAATGTTAACGTCCAAATTTCAATTTCGAAACTATTATTCTATCAATTGACACAAATAATCAAAATTCTTTTACCAATACCCATCTCAAATTCATTAAGTTAACCATGAAATCGATAAACCAAAATTAATTTTTCTTTTCTTATATCACATTTCGGTGTGAATCCTCGCTGTAAAGTTCCCAAATATTCATCATTTGTATTTAATATCTTAAAACATATTTCTCATTATAATATTCTCTTTTCTATTTATTTATTAATCTTCATTATTTCCATTTCGAGAATTTTCTGGGGCTGATGAACCAAATATAACATACAATGGTTTTTTAATTCTCCAATTGTGGTTTTTTGGCACCCTAAGTCATGTTATAAAGACGTTCCGTTTATATGAAAACCGCAATACGCCTTTTAACTGTCGACTAAAAACCTCCGGAAATCTCCTTTACTTAAATTCGTAGAACAATTTACGAGGTTTCAACATCAAATGTAATATTTCAATATACCAAATAAAATACTTAAATTCTTAAAACACTTATAATCTCTATATATAGTAAATATTCATGTGGCTAGCAATAAAATTTAAATACACAAAACTTAAATTATATTCCTTCACTTGAAATCAAACCCCGAAATCAAAACCAAATTTATAACGGACGAGAAAACAGAAGTACATCATGATTAAAAATAACTGAAAACATTTTAAAAATATATACGACTCATGTTTACAGAAGCCAAATAACTAACCATATCAAATTTATATTAAGCAAAAACATTATTAAATTTCGTTAAAATTTGTTCTAATTGTATCAGAGTATCAATATCATTAAAATCCCAATATTTAAACATTACATACAATTTTTCATATAACATTCTAAGAACTTTTAAAATTTCATTGACAATCTGTCTTACCTTTAATTTTTGTTGATTTAAGACCGAATTTTATTATATGGCACAAAATAAATTTACTTTAGTGAAGATTTACCGCAGATTATTCCATATTTTTCTGCAAATCCAAAAGCTGGAATAAGTTGCTGATGCAGGAACATTTTTCCTCTTCTCTGAAGCACCATTGGAGAGACACACAAAATAAATTTTTAAAAAAAAAAAGAAAAGATGATCACGCTGTTTGACAAAACACCGCACGATAGAACGCCGATCCAAACTTTTCACTAAGGGGAACATGGCTGGAAATTAAATTTCGATTTCGCGCACACTCTTGTTGAAGACACTCGCGAAGAATTTAAATCCACAATTATTGGTCATCACACGGCAAGACGAGAGAAGAGAGAAAAAAATAAGAGCGTCGAAGGCGCACAAAATTTTAAGATGTACTCCCGCTTATTTCGTTGGAAAGACATTGGGAGCTAACGCGCCACACCTCATGGCTGACGGGAACTCCGAAATTATCCAGCGTAGACGAATGTTGTTGAAGACATGGCGGAGACCGGGACACTCTGATTCTGTGGTTTTCGCTCGGGTTGAATCGGAAAAAAAAATTCGGCCTGTGTCTGATGGGAAGGTACTCCAGCCGACTTTCTTGTAATATAGGCGACGTGGAGGAACAAATAATAGGCCAGAGTGGATGACGTCGCCGATACACATGATGACTAACCGAGCATTTTCCCGCAAAGACTCCCAACGCAGACACAAGAATCCACAGATACGCAATTGAATCTAAAGCATTTTATTAAGTTTTTCCAAGTCGTCCGCCCGGGATTATATGACAAACCGATTTTTACAGAGTGTGTCTAATTTTAGACACCAGATAGTTTTAAAGGTTTATCTCATCACGTGATTAAAGGGTGTGTCTTAATGGTTGATTGGTTTAAAGTTATTATTGATGCGCAGAACTGATTTACACTCGTAGTGACGCCACGCAGCTTCTCTTTAGTTAAAAAAAGACAGCCATCTTGAATGATTTTGCCTAAGTCTGTAATAATGGAATTTAACGCGAATGCCCAAAGGGAATTAAATGTTTTAAGGGATTAAAAAAGGGTTTGAAATTTGGAATAGTAAAGTGAGGAATTAATAGTTTTTAAATGTTAAGAGTGTTGAATTAAGAAATTACTAGTTTTTAATAATATATATATATATATATATATATATATATATATATATATATATATATATATATATATATATATATATATATATATATATATATATATATTGTGGAATCTCGATCTATCGTTTTCGAAGGGACTGAGTGAAGGGACTGATAATAAATTTTAAAAAAAATAATTGAAATGAACTATATTTTTTAAAGAGATCTTGATACTTACACTAAACATTGTAATGACGTGGCTCGACAACTCAACTTCACTTTCCGAGAGACGACAAAGCCGTTCACTAGAGTTTTAAGCTTTTTTATTAGTTTCGTTGCTTCGAATAATTTACAGGTGTAGTTACAACCTAGTGTCGTACAGCATCGAATCTGCCGCGCCAGACAATCAACATAATGCATTATCGCGCAGAATAGCAGGTCTGTCGATCCTTCCTCTTACAATGGTCTCCAGTGCTATATCTCCGAGCAGCAGCTCCCCTGTCTGTCGCCGCTCAACCTCTTCTTCCTTCCTGGGATCGGTCGGCCTTCTTAATTCACTTCCGAATCTTCTTGAATCATCTAGATTCCTTTTCAGAAACTCCAAAAGGTTCAAATAGAGACATTCCCATGGTAGCTATGTAATGCTTTAACTTATTTTGATGAATATGTTTGGTCGAACTATCCGGTAATTTGACCAGAAAAGAATGGGAATTACGTTGCTCAACAATAGTTTCAGGGCCTTGCCATCTGGCAAATAGTTTATTGGTCGAATCAGGCAACACTATCACATGATTTCCAACTTTGAACACTTCGTTAGACCATTTCAAATTGTGGTAATAAGCTGTTTTTTCTTGTTGTATTCCTGAAACAAGCTTGGCTTGCTCTGCAGCCTTCTCAAATTTTAATTTTAAATCTTCCAAGTATTTGAAAACAGGGGTAGTATTTAACTGAATGTTATTATGTTTCCCAGTCAAAGTAGATTTTAAGATCGACAAAGGACCTTGCGGTTGCCTACCATACAGTAATTGAAATGGAGACACACCAGTGGTTTAATGGGGAATTTCTATACGCCCACAGTACATATGGAATTTGTAAGTGCCACCCTCTACCTTCTTCCCTAACTACATGATGTTGCATGTTCTTCAAAGTTCAATTAAAACTTTCCACTAATCCGTTTGATTGTGGATACCCTGGGGTAGAGACTCTTGGACTGCTCCCTATTCGTTTCTCGAACTCTTTAGTCAGCTCGGCTATGAAATTCGTCCCGTTATCCGACGCAATAACGTTCGGTATACCTGTTCTCGAAAAGATGCTTAACAAAGCTTCACAGGTTGCTTTTGCACTAAGACTAGTCAACGGTACGGCTTCGGTCCACCTGGTATATTGACAGACACAATATATGTTTATACCCTTTTGAACTCGGAGGGTCAATCGGACCTATTAGATCCATATTCACTACCTGAAATGGTAATTTCGGCCTCGCCACCAGCGTAATTGGCGTTCTGTCACTAGTCTTAACTGTTTGAGTTAGTTGACACTCTTTACATGAATCACAATATCTTTTGACATCAACCCTCAGACATTCCTAGAAGAATGAGTATTTGATTTGTTCAAGAGTTTTCTTAGGACCCATATGACAACTAAACACCGAGGTATGAGCAAGTTTCAGTACCTCCTTCCGTTTACACTTTGGAATCACAAGTTGCCCAATACTCTCCCCGAGTATTTTATCTCTAAGAAATAGATAACTGTCTACCTCATAGTAGTTACCTTTACCTTCTTTAGCATGCTTCCAAACCACTAACTCGGCACACTGCTTTTTCTCAGAGCGAAAATTATCAGCCACCCTGCTCCCCTGATCTATCTCAGCAGTTACTTCCCCGTCGTTAGTATCAACCGTTCCCACTTCATTCCCACATGAAGTAATTTCCCTTTGAGATTCCTCAGTGTTATCTCGCTCTTTCTCCTGCAGAGTCCTAGACGAAACCTCGGTTCCATCTAAATTTCCTGAATCTCCCCTCAGGTCCTGAGGGTTCCGAATCAAAGAATTCCCTTCACTCCGGGCTTCTCCCTCCATGTTCAAAATTTCCGGTGGAAGTAACACATCTTTCACCAAAACCTCTGCTAAAGCACACAACACTTGCGGATGCACTACGTTAACCTGACCACCCGTAGCCAGACCTAACGGAACGTAAACTAATGGACATTTAACCGCCAGACCAAAAATATCCTTCCAGTAAATTGTGGAAGCTCCTTCAACTGAAATTCCAGGAACTAAGTCCTTCTTGACAACCGTAATTTCCGTACCCGAATCTACTAATGCATGAGCTAGATTCCCATCTACACTGATAGATGTTTTTATTAGTTTGCAAAGTTTATCCTCGATAGCCTGCCTAGGAACAGCTTTACCGAGTAAATCTACCCTAGCGACTACAGTTTCTTCTTTTGATTCAACCCCTTCGGCCGAAACCTTGTTTACATTAACCCTTTTATAATCAGTTTCCTTATTTTTCGGACAATCTCGTTTAAAATGTTTGTCAGATCCACAGGTATAACAAGTTGTTTTTTTTAATTCAGTGACTTTTGTTTTTTCGAAATTTTTCTTAAGAAAAATATTACTATTTTCTGACTTTTTCTCGTAGAATTGTTGTTTACCCCAATTACCATTAACACCTTTCTTATCAGAATCATTCCATTTGGCCCTTACCGACCCATCATAGGATTTACCCTTGGAAGCATAGAATACATCGCAGTGCTTACCCAAGTCTTTTGGCTTAAAGCAGCCTTCCCCCTGAAGTACCCTTATGTGGACCGCCGTTTCGGGATCTAGCGTTTGGAACATTTTATCCGCCACGAGGAGTTGACCCACTGATTCAAAATCCTTTACTACCCTGGATTTGCAATAATACAACCACATTGATGCTAACCGAGAAGCAAATTGAGAAAAAGTATCATCATGGTTACGTTTTGCTTTACAAAAATTCTCTAGACACAATTTTGGAGAAGGTTCAAATTCCTGTAGTACTAATTTTTTCAACGATTCATATTCTTTTAACTCTTTTTCCTCTAGACCAACTAACAAATTAGCTACTTTATCCCTTAATAGACTAAGCAAAACTTTAGGTTTAAATTCGTCACTGACATTTTCGTTTACAAACGCCTTCTCTAAACTAGAGAAAAAATAGTCCCACCCATCTGACTTACTGGGAACCTTAACTGTTAAGAGCCTAACCTTTTTAACTATTTCATCTAGTGATTTAACGCTAGCGGTTGGATCACTGATCTGAACTACATTCTCACTATTCCTAGCCAATTCTTCCTCTAGGCGAAGTTTTCGAGCATAAATTTTTCCTTTTCTCTCTCTTCTTGAAATTTAAATCTATTTTCGCTTTCGAATTATTCTTTTTCTCTCTCTGCTTGAAATTTAAGTTTATTTTCGTTTTCGAGTTTTTGTTCCCGTTCTACCCTTTCGCCACAATAGCTTCTAATTATTCTTTCGCTACTTCCTCTTCACAATAATCATTAGCCATAATTAAGTTTTTCAGATCGGCTTTAGACATGTTTTCGTCAGGTGACTCACCAAAATCTCGAGCCAGACAGAATAAATCTGATCTTCTACTTTTATTTAGGAAAGACATTTTTCCAGCCCCACCTAATGCCAGATTGCCTTACAACACAATTCAAATCGAAAACAGAAACAACACTCAGAAGAAAATAATATGTATGCAAAATCAATAATAATAAACTCAACTTATATAAATATCAAAATTCAAAAACACATTTCAAAAATAAATCAAAATCATTTAAAACCAAGCGTTTGTCATTAAACAATAAAACAAAACAACTACTTTCTCTTTTTCATTAACAGAAGAAAAAAAATATGGAATCGTTAATGATTTCAGTTTTACCAAAAATATTTAATTAAGTAAAATTGTCTCCATCAATGCCGTAATACGTTGAATAGCTATAAACATATTTATGTTAAATTTTCAACAAAGCACGTTATTCATATAGAATATATTTTAAAACCGAAAGTATGCAACAAAAATTTATATAGCTGAACAAACATTAACTGTTATAATAATACAATAAAACCAAAGCATTCGTTTATTTTAATTTGACTTGAAGAAGTCTTGAGAGTTAGCTCACTCTTTAACACTGCATCGAAAGCCAAACAAAATGGCGGCCGTTCGCAACTGAAGACGCCATCACTGCTGAACACGCCTTTGGTACCCAGGTACTGTCCACAATAGATCATGCCAACAGGCAACACTGGACACGCTGATTGTATTCTTCAAAAATCAGCATTTCGGCTGACCAAAACTCTTTTTCGACGAAATCACATTTCATTTTTTTTTTTTTGGGGGGGGGGGGGGTACCACACCGTTCTTTGAAGATTCCAATATCCTGGACGGACGGTCACCGGTTATTTTCTTCCCCATCTCTGCTCGCATGCCACGAATGACACCAATGTAACGGTTTTAACCGCCTTGCGTGGGAGTTCTTTTATGCGAGGAACAGAGACGACACAAAAAAGACTTCCATACTTTTGTCCCAAGCTTTTATTACATCGTTTTTAAGGGACACAGCATATGCAGCACATATAAAGTAATTAAAAAAAGGATTGATTTGGCATAGAGAGCCATATTTGTCAGCTAAACATTGTTGGCCTATGTGTTCTCGTCAACCGTTCAACTCCAACTCCGAACAACAAAGCACTCCCCTCGGCGGTAGGGTTGCCACACCCCAACCTTGTTAAGGGTTTCTAGACCTGGCGCGCTTTACACAAATCATGCATGCTTAGTTGACTTCCTTCCTCCAAAAGCTTAATCTGACTCCCGGAAAATTCTCTTTAATCTCTACTCCATAGACATATCTAATTCTTTATCAGTTTTTAATTTGACATACGGTTATCTAGGAAATTTGATGTTTTCAAAGAGTTTTCAGCTTCTTTAGGACAGACCTTAAGTTTCACAGCATAAGGTTGTCTCATTCATATTATAGTCTGGAGCAGGGATGGCGAACCTTTTTCTAACGCGTGTCAAAAAATGTCTTAAAACCGTAGAAATTAACACCGCTGGTCACTTAAATGTCTTTTTCGGCCTTTGGAAGACCTTCGGATATTCAAAAAATTATACGATATATCTTTAAAACAAAAAGACATTTAACTTTTTATTACGGTTTATTCAAAACTATCAATATCAGGAAGAAAATAAGTACATAATTATCGAATTTAATGTGACACTTGTAGTTGTCTTTCGGACGATAATTTATTTATGCGTGGTTCGATATTTGAAACATTTAATCGTACGCTCGCAGCGGACAAGTCGATGCCGAGGCGATTTTCTAGTCTTACTTTTAGTAAAATTCATTGTCGAAAACAACTGTTCGCAAATATAGGTTGATCCAAACATTGTCAAAAGAGTTCTTGCTAACTTTTTCATCGACATTAGCTAACAGATGGCGCCACAGATCGCTGGCTTCTAGTAGTTTCATATTTCAGAGAGTTAGTTTCGCAGTGACCTTCAACAGTGGAAGAACGCAGTTCATTTAGCAGCTAGAGGTTGTGTGGGGTGCACCTGTACCCCATGGTAGCAATTTTGTTATTCTTCATATTTTCAAAAGGTATGTAGCAACGTTTCATTTATAATTTCAATTTTCCACCCTTGTGTTTATAGAAGACTTCTATTTTATTTTTATTTTTTCTTTAGGAAACCATGAGTTCACAGAAAGTTTTCAACTTATCTAAGGAGGAAGATGTTGCAGCAGCACTAAGAATTCTGTTTGAGTCTGAATCAGAGAACAAAGAAGGCATACAGGACAGTAATGAAGAAGTTGGTGTAATTTCTGATTTTGAAGATAAAATTGAAGATGAACAATTACAAAATCCATATTCATCAATCGATCAAACTGTTGCAGATTCATTCGATTCTGATTCTGATTCTTTACTTCAAGACGAGCCGGGTGAAGGAGACAATCTGAAAATTGTTCAAGTTCCAACAAAGTTACAAGGCAAAAATGGTTTTCGATGGACTGGAAAAAAAGGGAAGCTGCACAGAATACCTCAAAGAAATTTAGTTGTACATTTACCGGGAAACAAAAATGAGGCTCAGAATATATTTTCAGGATTAGAAGCAAGAGAATTATGTTTCACAAAGAAAAACTTGGACTGTATAACTCAACATACCAACCAAGAAATGGCAAGGCAAAGACTGAAATATAAGAGTGACAGGCTTACAGAAAATGATGCGGTTGAAGATGCTGTGACAAGTGTTAAACCATCATATACTCGAAACACCAATCCCATTGAACTTAAAGCTTTATTTGGGTTTCTGTATTATGCTGGTGTGATGAAGATGCACGGAGTGTTCACAAAAGAACTTTTTGATAAAGACTCAGGAATTCCTATATTTCGTGCAACGATGTGTGAAGCTCGTTTTAGATATCTAATCAAGTGTGTTCACTTTGAAAACAAATAAACAAGACCCTTCAGGAATCAAACTGATAGACTAGCTGCATTTAGAGAAGTATTCGAGAGATCTTTGAAGAAGATGCAACAGTTATATGTGCCTTCGGAGTACACAACAATTGATGAGCAGCTGGTGAGTTTTAGAGGACGGTGTGCCTTCAAAATGTACATACCATCTAAACAAGACAAATATGGCATAAAAATAGTTATGTCCTGTGACGCAAAGATATTTTATGTTATCGATGCAGAGGTTTACACAGGGAAAGGATCACTTCCAGACAATATTCCAGTGGCTCACTATTACTGCGATAAGTTAACGTCTTCGTTCCAGAATACAAATAGAAATCTAACGATGGACAACTGATTCCCATCTGTTAGTACATCAAAATTCTTACTATAAAAGAAGATAACTACCGTGGGAACGCTAAGAAAAAATAAGAATGAAATACCTCCTTCCTTCTTAGAAGTAAAAACCCGAGAGAAAAATTCTGCGATGTTTGCATTCAGTGATCCACTAACGCTTCTTTCCTACTGTCCACCCAAAAATAAAAAGAAGATTGTTCTGCTACTTTCCACGATGCACGAGGAAGGTGACGATCCAGATTCAACTACTTTACCTGAAATGATTGAATTCTACAATCAAACCAAAGGTGGTGTTGACACCCTTGATCAGTTGGGTCAAACATACTCCTGTTCCAGAAAAACGAGGCGCTGGCCATTGTGTCTTTCTACAACTTGCTAAATATTGTAGGAGTGAATTGTATGATACTTCTGGCAGGCTCAGATGCACCAGCGAAAGAAGTAATGAAAAACAGACGTTCATTTCTGAAAGCACTTGCAATGGATTTGGTGAAGCCTCATATGTTGAGTCGTTTGGGAGTACCAACTTTGCCTCGGGAACTCCGTGAAACTATTTGTCGTTTCCAAATGGTGACTTACGAAGAAGTTGCTACCAGTAAACCCGAATCATCATCCGGAAGATGTGCATTCTGTGATAGGTCGAGGGACAGAAAATCAAGGATAAAATGCGCTATGTGTCGAAAGTTAATTTGTTTAGAACACCAAAAGAAAGTGTGCCCTAATTGTTCCTAATTTTTTTTTCAATTTTTTCAAAGTTAAAATATGTTAAAACTTCGCTCTTTTTATGTTTGTTTTGAAAATAAAAATCATATGCGTATTTCTGAAGCCTATTTCTCACATTTATTATTGGGGTACATATGTACCCCAGGGTACCATTCATGTCATAAAAATGATGGGTAGCATTCCAGGGTTAACTTCATTCATAATATCAATACCAGTAGTTTTTCCTCTTAATGTCATCAATTCAATCAATTCCTCCATCATCATATTTCCAGAAGTGTATCTGACAATAACTGCAAGTCGGGCAAGTCCGGTGACATCTGTGCTCTCGTCCAAAGATATAGAATACATTTCTGCTTTTTTTAAATCGGACGAAAGTTGATCGGAAACATCTTTGTTCAGTGACAAGATTCTATCTTTTACAATATTCCTACTTAACGGCAGTTCTTGGATACGTTTAATTATCGAGTCCTTATTTTCAAAATCCTCAAATAGGCTGTCCGAGCACATAGGAAGGATTCTTTCAAAAAGTTGCCATGTGACAGTGGTTTCCCATGTTTCGCAATACAGTATGACAAATGAAAACTCGCCGCTGTAATATTACTTTTAGGACAAAATGTAGATTTCAAAATAGAAGTCTGTACATGGTATTGCTTCAATTTCCTATTCACATCAAAAACACACGAGAAATATCTATCAATCACAGACATCGGACGCAAAATAAAAATGGCACTGGTGACTGTCAGCGTCGGCGAGAGGAAGTTATGAATGCGGGTTAGGGGTAGGGTAGAACCATCTAGCGAAAATTTCACGGGTTTATAATGAAATGCTTCGGCTTAAGGAAATGAATTTGGTAAAAAGAGGAAGAAACAAATTTCAAACAATAATTATTTTTTAAAAATTATTTCTAGTAAAAATTAGGTTATGGACCTCTCAGTCCGACGAATCAAAATTTGAAAAGTTAAATTAAATTGATGTTGAAACATTGTGATCGTCTCGCGTGTCATCTAAAATTGCTTTGCGTGTCACTACATGACCCGCGATTCACAGGTTCTCCATCCATGGTCTAGAGTGTAGAGCTGTGAAGCTCAAACTCTTACCGACAGCGACCCATTTTCTTTAAAGAAGAATAAAATTTCTCGAAGCCAACGAAAATTTTTTGGAAGTAGCGAAATTTCAATAAAGATTAGGAAATTGATTTCGAAAGAATAGAAAATTGAAATAAGCGAGTTTTGGCAAATTATTTTGAAAATCAATGAACTGAAAATTAAAGAATATGACGTAGTAGAGGAATGCTAAAATTTGAAAAAATTCTAGTGACACAGAAAGTTCAATATAATTACCGCATTTTCTTCTGTTTTCATCAGTGTTGAAAATAACGCCCTTCCAATCCTACCAAACCACGTAAAAGTCTCTCTATTCTAAAAAAAGTAACTCCCGCCGCCGCCGCTGCCTCCGCTGACAAAAGCTTGTCACACTATCTCCTCCGAAACAGCTAGGGGAATGGGGTCGAGACCGATACCGATAGATGCAGAAAAATGTTGGGAACAAAGTAAGACATGTCTCATCTTCGTCGGATTTTAAGTTTTTATTTTATTTTATATTTTGTGGGAAAATATTGACTTTTTCATCTTCAGATTTTGATAACTCGCCAAAAAATGATCGTAGAATTTTGATCTTTTTACAATCTAAGACTACAGACATTTCTCTTTCAAACTAGACCTCATTTGTTTAAAAATATTTTAAAACAGACTAATATTTTCATCAAAAAATGAAACACAGTTTTTCAAGAAATATCGTCACATATGTGGATGTAATATCGATGCCCCTCGAGTTTTTAATTTTACAAAGAAAATATTTACATCATCCGGAAGATGAAAGCTTTCTTATTCATACGAACCTCATTTGAAATCTCTATCTTAAAATTTCGATTTTTAATTGAATTTTAAAGGTGAAACAGTGATGATTCAACAGTGATTCCCCTTCGCATAAGGGTGACAACTGTAAATGGCTGTTACATTGCCCGAGAATCACCCCGATGTATCTCGCTATTAGTCATAACCATGAAGCTAAAGAGAGTAGCTTCATGGCCATAACAGAGGAGCGAGCGTAGCGAGCCCCTCGTTTCTTAAAAAAAACTTCTTCACGTGAATTCCAAAGTACATGTCTTATAATAATGTCAACATTTAGAAATAATATGGAGAACTTTATTTCGATAATGAGTATTGCCCTCAATTAAAATCAGTTTAATGTTGAGTCCCGAAAACCTTCTCATTTTCCAAAAAGAACCTTTACATTGAGGCCTGTTTAAAATTTTTTGTTTTGATTCAGATGTAAACTAAGTTATATTAACATCAACAGAAGCAAAAATTTTCAATATCGAGAAAGATATTGTAATCTGAACAACTGATGGCGTGGTCATCATAACATCGCTTCACATTAATGTTATGCTCACTCAAGTTAGGAAAAGCCCTGTCTAAACTTCACGAAATATCTGAAGCACTTATTATTTGAAAATATGACATTTAGATACCGCCATATTGGCAAGTTTTATGCTTTTTGCGGTAACGTTTGTGTTTATCCTGACCATATCGGTTTCAAAATATTTTTTATATGAGGTGGATAAAGTACTAAAATAAAAATAAAGTGTATTAACTTTTATAACATTCTAAACAATTCATTGGCTCCTAAACAAATTACACATATTTTTCAATATAGAACACACCCATCGCCCTCTATTCTTACGTCTAGTAAAATCCTCCTTCTATTGCTCTGAAACTCCACCTTCAATACTTTACTTATCCGACTCTTGTTTTTAAAATTAAAAATTGATCTTGACGTGAAACGTTGTCGTTTTAACCTTCCTTAAAATAAATTATTACATTAGAAAATTCACCAACGCATTTAGGTCTTAGAGAGATATGTTTAATAAATTCTACAATTTAAGGGAGAACATAACTAAACGAATATTAAGCAAAAGTATTAAGTAAAAATTTTAAAGTGCTGTTAAGTTAAATGCTAAATTATAAAACTACGCATGCTTTTAAAGCCGGTAGAGAAATATGTAATATTCATAGATATTAAGTATTGCAGCAATGATAAAGCAAGTCAGACACAGACTAAATTGGGATCTTTCCGTACGGAAACCATTCTAACCAAGCACATCACATACATAAATAAAGAATCTTGGTTAGAATATTCCATGCATCCTCAGCTTTACAGTATGTATGTACAGTATGTAGAAATATTTTTAGGATCGAAGAGGATGAAAGATGGGAGGTGAATAAAATATGTTTTAAATAGTTTGCCGTGTCCAAGCACTGATGTAATTATAAGCGATTTTACAAAATAGTGAAATGAAACGCAGTTACAAACCTTTATAGAATATATAAATTTGTAAATACTTTATTAATAACATTTTCTCACATGAATTCAATAGATTCAATAGTTTTAAATCCTATTTAAAATCCTAAATTAATATATATGAAACGTCCTCAGTACACTTTATTCACGGGTAATCTAATCTAGATCATCGGAATCAAAATTTGTGAATATATTCACGAAATGAAATTTGAAAATTTTCATCTTTCGCATAATAATAGGGAGAATATGCTATAAATTCTGAATTACAAGATTAAATGGGCGTGGTGCCTAAGAGTCGGCAAAAGAAAGATCCTCAAGTCATAAATTGTTTATTATACGGCAAATTGTTTGGAATTGCAACAGAAAGTTAAAAAGTTTTCAGTCGTAGTTATAAAGGAAATTGAATGTGCAACTTGTTTGTTTCTTTTATATAAAATGTCAAGTTCTGAACATGATAAGAAAATATTAAAAAAATATTTATGTGCATCTGTCTCTTTTGAGTTATGTCATACAGTAGTATATACGTTAAGAAGATATCCCCGATTAGGTAATAACATAAATGTTTAACGGAAAAAAAGAAAATCTTTACATAAATTTGTAGATTAGAAATACACTGCTGGCCACTGTAAATGCAACACCCTGAAAAAAAACATGCAAATAACATGAAATTTACAATATGCATTAGCGGAGGTGAAATATGCAAATGATTAGAATTTCAGCGCAGACGCACATCACGCGCGCCTGTGGCGCCACTTCAAAGCGCTATTTAAGGCTTGGAGATTTCGACGATTTCAAGTTCGGCAATTGTGTTTTTCTTGTGGTTTTTTCAAAAAAAAAACGATCAATTATGCCTCGTCGAAAACAGCGATCATCTTTTGAACAAGTATCCGTGTTCGACAGAGGAAGGATAGTGGCCTACCGAGATTGTGGATTATCTTTCAGGGAAATCGGTAGTCGGGTTGGACGAAACCAAACAACTGTAATCTGGATATGTGATCATTGGATGCAGGAGGGTACGACGGATCAGCGTGTTCGATCGCATCTACCTCAGCGCAATACTTCACGTGATGACAGGCAAATTGTGCTCATGGCAGTGACGGATCGCTCAGTCACATCACGAACCTCAGCACAGCACATGCAGTCTGTAACGCATCATCCAGTGTCTGCGCGCACCATTCGACGCCGTTTACAGCAGAGTGGTCGGTCCGCAAGACGTCCATTGCTTTGTCTACCCTTGACGCAGAACCACAGACGTCTCCGCCGCCAATGGTGCGATGACAGAAGGATGTGGACGGCAGAATGGAATGAAATTGTCTTTACTGACGAGTCACGCTTCTGTCTGCAACACCACGATGGTCGCATTCGAGTCTGGAGACACCGTGAAGAGAGGATGCTGAACAGCTGCGTTATGCACCGCCACACTGGTCCTGCACTGGGTATTATTGTATGGGGCGGTATTGGATATCACTCTCGCACACCTCTAGTACGCATTGCCGGTACTTTAAACAGCCAGCGCTACATCTCCGAGGTGTTGGAGCCAGTTGTCCTTCCTTACCTTCAGGGCTTGCCCACAGCCATATTTCAACAGGATAATGCGTGACCACACGTGGCACGCATTGTCCAACGGTTCTTCGTCAATCGCCAGATTGAATTGCTTCCCTGGCCGCCTCGCTCTCCGGATCTTTCGCCGATAGAAAACATGTGGTCCATTGTTGCTCTACGATTGATCCATATTCCATCCCCAGCTGCCACAGCAGATCAACTTTGGCAACGTGTGGAAGTTGCTTGGTCTGCTGTACCCCAAGAACTCATCCAAAGTCTCTTTGAATCAATGCCGAGGCGTGTGGCAGCAGTGATCTCCAACAATGGCGGCTACTCTGGCTACTGATTTTGGCAGGAACCACACTTCACAGAAGTCTATAAATTTAATCATTTGATACTTGGTCAACATGTTATCTACAAAATAAATTTTGTTGTGATATCTCTTGTCTTTCTTGGTGTTTCAATTTGGGTGGCCAGCAGTGTACATGGCCTTCGAGTGTCCCTATCATATAAGATCACTGAAGAAACTCTGTTACTATCTCCCTCGAAACACATTCACGCCATATCCTGTTTAAGTTCAGTTAATAAATAAGGAAATGCATTAATAACATGTATTAAAGTCTTCCAGTAAACACTTTTGTGTCACTCAGAAATTCTGAGGGTTAATTCCAAATATACGGTGCCCCTTGTATTTCACTGCATTGGAACCGCCATCTTGGTTCCGTCTCCCATCGCCAAATTGGCGACGGGAGACTGAACCAAGATGGCGGTTCCAATGCAGTGAAATAATATAAATGACAACATGCAGAACTTTCATTGAAAATTTATCCAGAAAATAAAAAAATGAAGTTAAATAAGGGCAGTCGATTTTATTTTTAAAAATTTTTTGTCGCCCAAGCAGAACGCGTGTTTTTGGAACGGGAATGTCCGAAAAGTCCCAAAAATACGCATTTTTTAAACTATACAACCACAGAAAAAGCACAAAAACACACAAATACAAAAAATAATGAGAAATTTGTTATGAATGGGATGGGGGCTCCGCCCCCCCAACCCCCCCGCTGAAAAAAGTCAGTATATTGCAAATAATTCATTTAAATAAATATAAAATACATCTTGGTTAAATATATCAGAAAATAAAAATTCTGCTTGTTGTCATTTATATTATTTCATGTTAAAATTAAAAAAAAAAACCACTTACCTGTTATTCACTTTCGGATTCTCGTTTCCGTTTTGCTGTGTCAATTTTGATTTTGGCCTGATCTTTTGCAGCTGGCCTATAAACTTCCTTCACTGAGTCAATGAAGGAAGCGTACATTTTTGGGACATCGTCCTGATGCAAGCGACGCCACATGAATTCGGAAAGATAAGAATCAAACTGATCCTTAACTTTCCGAACGCCACGTAACGAATGCTTGATGCAGTTCCACATCTCCTCGTCCGTATTGGTATGAGCTCCTGTGTCCGGGTCTTTAAATGTCATACAGTGGCGCCGGACAGGGGGGGCAAGGGAGGGCACTTGCCCCCCCCCCTAGAAAATTGAATTTTTTTGTTTCTACCTAGCTAGCGCTCGTAAAATATTAGAATTTTCATTTGAAATCATAAAGCTTAACAAAACTGAATACTAAATTGCAACCTCACACTCGTTAACTCAAGCGCGATAAACGTCATTCCATATACGCAGGAGCGATTAATCGCCAATTTCAGGTATTCAAGCGCGTTTAAACGCCAATTCCAGACGTTTGCTATTGCGATTCAAAAGCAACCCTACACGATGTTTTTTCATCGCGAAAGGGAATCTTGAATCCGATGCATTTGAAACGCGTACACGTTGACGTGTGATAGGGCATAATATAACATAAAATAACATAAAAGTTTATTTTTTATAACCGTATATATGTATTTTTAATAATAAAGGTGTAAAAGTTTTAATCTATTTTACTTTGCCCCCCTCTATATTTGACTTTTCCGGCGCCACTGATGTCATACTATGATTTACCTTCAGATGCACGAAGCCCTCATCCTGAAGACAATCGTACGCCGTCCAGCAATCAGAGATGACAGTAGTTCCCGGACGCACATACTTTCGTAAAACTTCCAGCAGCACAACCTTTCCCCTGTTTTGAACCACTTCCACAAAACACTTATTTGTCCCTCTCTCAACACCCCCCAAAACCCATTCCCCATTAACGCGTTTTCCCCAGTTATATTTTCGTTTCGCAAATTTACTTTCATCAATTTCGACCATGAAGCTACAGAAGGAGGAGCAGCTCAGTGTTAAAAATGTGTCTCCAATTTTGTCGCCGCCACTAGATGGCGCGCGCATGTAATAGCGGGCGGCTTAGACCACTGCCCTCTAGATCACAGCTCTCTAGATGCTTTCTAGAGGGCAGTGCTTAGACACGGACAACCATACGCTTTAATATTGATTTTTCGTATTTTTCCTAGCGAAAACAAGTTGTTTTATTTTAGTGCGTATTTAATATGAATTTATTTATTCAATTTAACAATTGCTTATTTTCATTCAAAATCTTTATTTCAAGTGCTTTTTTTTGCTATAATTCATTAAAATTCTCAAAGGAAATGAGTAAATATACTTTTTCAGAATAAATGTGTATTGGTTTCAGAATAAATGAGTTCAGAAATTTGTAATAATTTAAAAATTAAGGAAATGAAATTACAGAAAAGAATTGTGAAGAAATTTTTTTATCATTGTTCATAATCTCTTATGGAAAAAAAATGTGAGAAATAATACTGATTAACCAAAACACACACACACACATAGTAGAAAAGAAACATTTTCTATCAATCACAAATAAATTCTTATCAGGACTAATAAAATAGGAAGTCAATTCATTATTTAATCAGACAATACTTTAAAATATCTTCCTTTGGAAAAAAAAATCAGTCAAAGCATCTCAGATTACACTTTTTAAAACCGGATGTATAATCGTCAAGTTGGTAAATTTCTGAATACAAATTTTTTCAGCGAATTAAAAAGAAAAAAACAAATAACTTTGACAAGGACAAATCAGCTATATTTTTGAATTTTCACAAAGTACGTATTTTATTGCATAAGCAGATGTTGTACGCAGATTTTGCATAAGCATTTATATTAACAACATTGCTTATCATACAATGAAAACTTATTTACTTAAGGGAGTGGTCACTTTTACGTACCTTTAAAAGTATCATTTTTAGACCTATGTTCGATTGTATGTACTACTCATGATTTAAGCTTGATTTATATGAAATTTTTTGAGTAACTGCTTATAATATTGTTTATTATAGATGCAATTTTTGAAGGTAATTAATAAAAATGACTTTTTATGCATAAAAAGTGAATATTTTTTTAAAAATCGAGCATTTTGCAGTCAACTACTGTGCGCATTCTGTCAAAATAAATTATTAAGGTACATTAATGATTTTTTACTATATGTGATTACAATACTTCAGGCAACAATATCCAGCAACTTTATTCTAAAATATATTAAAACATTTTAGTACGTGCTATTTTTAATTAGAAATTTCAAAAATGACTGAGTAAAAGCTTATAAAAAAATTCTTTAAAAAAATTAAAATATATTAAGGTTAAAAAATTTTGGTGGATTTTGTTGTCTAAAGTGTTGTAATCACATATAGTAAGCAATTATTAATGTACCTTAATAATTTATTTTGATAGAATGCGCACAGTAGTTGACTGCAAAATGCTCGATTTAAAAAAAATATTCACTTTTTATGCATAAAAAATCATTTTATTTTTTTTATTAATTACCATGAAATATTTCATATATAATAAACAGTATTATAGGCAGTTACTCAAAAAATTTCTTATAAATCAAGCAAAAATCATGAGTAGTACATACAATCCAGCATAGGTCTAAAAATGATACTTTTACGTACTTTAACTAACTTAATAGTGATTAAATTCAATATTATGGTTCCAGCATTGTCAGGAATTACCTTCAAGTTGGTAAATTATCGATTACAAATATTTTCAGCAAATTAAAAAGAAAAAAACCCCAAATAACATTGATAAGGACAAATCAGCTATATTTCCGCATTTTCACAAAGTATGGGTTTCATTGTACTCACAGTAAAAAGATAAGAAAATATTAATTTTTTTTTTAATTATATTCAACAGATTTTGCATAAGCATTTATAGTAACAACATTCTTTATCATACAATGAAAACTTATTTACTTATCAACTAACTTAATAGTGATAAAATTCAATATTAAGAAAAGTTAACTGGAAATATTTTATTTCTGTGCACAATTTTAAAAAAAAATTATGGCTTTAGTTCAGACGTATAAATAATCCAACAGATATAGATAGAAAAATTATACTAAAATAGACAAAAGACAAACAGAAATCAAGCACTCTGGGCATCCACGCACCAACGACAAGATTCTGTATAAGTGCCGGAACTGAACCATAAAACGACAGAGGTAATCGACAGGTCTTCGTCATCAGGGAGCCTAACCATGTAACCTCAAGGGGAACTTTATGTAAATTTAATATTTTTGAAAACTATCTCTTTAACGGCTTATGTTTCTTTAAACAGATAAAGGGTATACCTATGGGAAATAGCTACTCTAGTGCATTCGCCAACCTATTCTTACATTTTTACGAAACTAAATTTCTTAACTCAAATAATATTACCGGATTTAGATATATTGATGACCTCATAATTTTTAACTGTAACGATTTGGAGTTTCTTAATTATATCTACCCAAAGGAACTTACTTTAAACCGGATTAACGAAAATAATCTTTGTGCGACTTATCTGGATTTAGAAATTAAAATTCAAAATAGGGAAATAAAAATAGGGATTTATGATAAAAGGTTAGATTTTAACTTCGAGGTTATTACTTTTACCAATTTCCATAGCAACTTGAACTATAAAATTTATTATAATATTTTTTACTCACAACTTTACAGAATAAAAAACATATGTAACAACGCTGGGGATTTTTTGGAGGCATGTAGCATTTTCGAGGAAAACTTAAGAAAAACGATTTCCCTAAAAATTTCGGTAATTTAAAAGTTTAAAAAAATGGCATTTAGACTCAGGAATTTTTAAAGATGTTTAGAATAGTATTTGTGTTTTCATTTGGTTAAGTTATAATGGGGGGTGGAGCTATAGTATTGTTACAATGACGTAACCTTTAGGATAGAACTGGCTGCTGTTTCGCCATAACCGTCACTTACGGAATTGGGGTGTGTAGGCACCGATTACTTGGCATTAGGATTTTGTGTGCTTGCTTGTAAGGTGCGTTGAGCCCATACAGTAAGTTGTGTTTGTCTTTCATTTTCTTCTTGACTAATTGCTTCTTTGGGGGACTCGGGGCTTTGGGATATCTTTTGGGCTTACCTGCATCCTATTCAGAAAGTTCCCCTTGAGGTAATTGACATGGTTAGGTTCCCTGATGACGAAGACCTGTCGATTACCTCTGTCGTTTTATGGTTCAGTTCCGGCACTTATACAGAATCTTGTCGTTGGTGCGTGGATGCCCAGAGTGCTTGATTTCTGTTTGTCTTTTGTCTATTTTAGTATAATTTTTCTATCTATATCTGTTGGATTATTTATTTGTTTTTTCATTATGGGGATATGAAGCTTCTGCGCTATCCTTTATTGAAAATGTTTTCTTTGCAGGATATGTTTTATGTTATAGTGATTTAGCAGTCTATGCTTGAATTTTAATTTTGTTTATTTCTATTGGTTACTTTTTAAATTAGTTCAAACGTGTAGCTCAATTTGCCATAACCACAAAATATATTGAATAGAAGAAAAGAATTTCATAATTATAAAGAACTGAAATTAACAACATACACTATTAATACATTATTATAAAATAAAAATTAAATGTGTGATATACAATTTACTATAGATAAATTTGGTCAAAAAATTATACATGACAGGTTTTGCAGATATTGATAACATTATTCATTGATATTGACAAGGGAATAACTAAAGACAAGAGAATAATTCAATTCAAAAGTAATATAAAATGAAAGCTTAAATTTAATAATACAGAATTATAATTTCGATTCTTTTCTCAATCTTTTAACATTAGCGCAGAGTTGGCATTTTTATTATCTTGTTTGCATATAAAATGCATGCGCGTAATCAGAAAAAAATTAATAACCTTTTGAATTAAATTAAAGTTATGTTGCTCAGTGCAACCAATTACTGGCATAGGAAGACCAGTATAATCGTCACTTTATACTTACATGTGGCGCCATCTACCGTGAGCGACAATAATCGGTCTATTTTTCGAAAAATTCCCCATTGAAGCTTACGCTCCTTCTGTAGCTTCATGATTTCGACGATGATTCCTGCCCCACCAATTATTACACTTTCGCGCACTACACTATCAACTCAAACCCCCCTACAAAAATTAATCCAATCAGTAACGGTGTTTTTGGATATCCCCAATTCGTCTGTAATCCAAGAACACGGCGTTTTTTTTACCCATAAATAAGTTAATTTTAAAACCGTAATTAAATCCAATTTACTCTCTTCGAACCAGGAACCACATCTAATCGATCTTTTAACGTGATGTTCCTCCCTACCACCCCGAACACGACAAACCCAAGAAAACCCATCATTAACGTCTTTTCTTTCAGTTAAAGTCATTGGTAAATTACAATTTGGACAATAATAAACATTAGCGATTAACCCAATATACATACAATAATCAATTACAGTTCTCTTACCCGCTTTTTGAATATCCCTAAAGAAATCCAAATTCACTCTCTCATTCACAAAAGAAGCCATACCTAGCAAAGAAATGTACGTCCGAGCGATGGAACTGCAAATCCCAAAAAGGACTTTCAACGGATTAATTTCTTTGAAACAGGCGCGGTTTAAAAATCCAGATTAAACTGGTCTACCGGTAAAACACAGGCCCTGATTGGCCATTAATTATTCAAAGAGGAAGTGATATACAGCAAACTTAAACGGGCTTAAAAGCATTTAACAAACAGAAACCACATTTGGCATTTTATCGTCAAAAATCTAAAAATTTGGCAAAAATATAAAAAACATCGCCAAAAATATCGCCATCTTATTCAAATCGGGAGCAATAAATGGTTACCTTAAAAGCATAAAACAAACACAAACCACATTTGGCGTTTCATCGTCAAATTGGCAAAAATCTAAACAACGTATCGCCAAGCCGCGGCACCGTGTATTGGGAATGAGCCATTCTCTGAGGAAGATATATGTCCACAAGCCTGCTAGAAATCACAATTTTTAATGATGAGGGAAAACAGTTTAACAGAAATAATTCATAGGGAATTAGATCATAACTAACTTCGTTTCTCAAGAAATATCAGTAGGGGAAATTAGCGGGGATCTCTGGTGGAGATTTATTGCGAGTAGCGTGATTATTATCTTTTCTGAAGTCCGTTGTCATGGTGATTACTTTTCAAGAGCTCAAGTTGTTTAATATTTTCTTGTACCTGCGAGTTTTTTCCTGCGTGGCGTTTTGTTTTGGCGAAATTGTATGTACAAAATCTTCTGTTACATTTTATAAATAGTTCTTTTGCTCTGCATCTTTTTTTTCCTACTTCTTTGAGATTGTCTTTTTCAACATTTATTGTACTATGGTTCTACGAGAATCTTGATCCTGCGTATGTGTGACAGTGCTGTTCTTGGGACGGCAATCACACATATTTCTGCGAAGGATAAACTTGGATTGACGGAAAAAAATGGCGAATTCTATGGATTTTACGATTTGTTCTACAGTGGATGAACGTGCGGTGCCGGCATCTGTGGATAATATCAACTAACTCATCAACCTACTTGAAGCGAAAACAGCTCTCCTGGAGTTTCAGCCCTACAGTGACTTGATTCTTCGAATAGTTGACATTTTGAAAGATATCAGAAGTGACTTAAATGACGATAATGATGAATCAAAACTTCGAGCCACCTTGAATTAGCAGGTATGTGGTATTTTATTTCCGTTTTTTGGGTTAACATCAGTGTGGACGATATTCAGTTATGCTGTTTTTATATCGATAAAAATAATGTGTGGCCTAAAAAAAGTAAAAGAATTCGGAAATTAACTGAAAGAGAAAAGAGTAATTCTGATAACGAAATTGGCGACGATATGACCTTTGTAAAAAGTAACCCAAGAAATAAGAAAATGGCAAAGAGGTCACAAATCGAAGAAGCTAGAGAGGATTCTCTCGAACTAAAAAATTTTTTCGATAATCTTGAGGACGAGCGTGATGCTATAATTAAAGATCAAGAAGACAATAATAATACCCCCATAACTACTGAGCGAACATCACGTATTAGGAAACTGGATCCCTTTTGGATCGTTAAAGATCAACCAACCAAATGAAAATTAATAACTAATGAAATTGAAACAATAACCAAAGCTAAACTCCCATTACAGGACGCTGGAAAATTCGTTAAAGTCTTTCCAGCCAACGCAGATCAATTTAGACTTATACAAAAATTACTTACGCAAATAAAATAAAATTTTTCGCAATGAATCCTAGAGAGGAAAGACCTCTAAAAATCGTAATTAAGGGTGTACCTGCAGATATCCCAGTGGAGGAAGTTCGCGATGAGTTAGTAAATTTATGCTTCTCTGTGCAACTGCACAGCTTAAAAGATTTAAAGATAAGACAAAGCTTCCTATATTGTGCAATCTTTTACCAAATGATTTCACTAAAACTATATACGACATGCGGGATTTTCTAGGTTTCAACGTCAGAGTTGAAACCTACAATTTCGAAGGGGGTGTTAAGCAATGCTATAATTGCTTGAATTTCCACCACAGCAGGGACACTTGCCAAATGGACACTCGTTGTCTTAAGTGTGCAGGAAATCATAACACGAAATCCCGTGAAAAGCCAATTACTGAAAAGGCAACGTCCGCTAACTGCGGTGGAGACCACAATGCAAATTTGAGAGGTTGTATTAACAACCCTATTTCCATCAAAAAACGACGCCAGCAAATCAAAACTATTAGAGAAGCAGGCAAAAGTGAAATCGATAATAATAGAATCATTGTTCTAACCTCCGGAGGGAACACGTTTACGGCAAAAGAAAATGCTCCCAAAAAATCTTATGCAGGCCTTTTCAAGACTCAACAAAAAGAAAGTAACTCACCCCCTCTCCCTTCCTTAATTGCGGACGGGTCTAACAATACCACAATACTTCCCAACCAAACACCAGCTCACAACTCATTTGAGGAGCTGGACAGGTATCTGTCTAAACTCAAAGAAATAGAGCAAGTCCTCACTAACATTGACCAACTCTTCACCAAGCTAAAATCTTCTGAAGCAAAAACGTTGCTAGTCCCCATTCTCGGAAAACTCAATTTCCCAGCCGTGGCTGGGTCTGCTGGTTCACCCTTTTCACTTTAATTTCTCGGTCTGCAGTCCGGATACTGAGTTGGAATGCCAACGGGCTCCACGGTAAAATCGACGAACTTGGAGACTTTGTTATTGATAATCCTGTAGATTTGATTCTTGTACAGGAAGTTAAAACTTTTAATGTACGGTATCTGAAAATTCAAAGCTACAATTTAATCCATACTCCTCGAGTTGACAGCAATAATAGTAACTCCTCTTATGGAGGTACAGCTATCTTTGTTAAAAGGAATATTAAATATGATCATATCCTCAGCCTCAATCTCAACATTTTAGAAAATACTTTAATTAAAATCACCCCATCTCCTCTAATCCAATTTACATAGCCAGTATTTACATTAGAGCAGCGTTCACTCATTCTGTTGGTCTAGACCTCCAAAATTTATTTTCCCTCGGCGATAATTTTATCTTGGCTGGGGATTTTAATGCCCACCATCCTCGATGGAACTGCTCCAATAATTATAACTATACATGTCGCTACGGCAAGGAGATTAATGATTTTTGTATTGATAACGCTATTCATATTGCTTTTCCTTCTTCTGCTACGTGTTTTGGCCCTTCTGACTCCCAATCAGTTATTGATTTCGCCCTCTTAAATATTATTAACTTCCCCTACGATATTAATTCTGTTGACGAATTATCATCCGACCATAACCCCATTATTCTAAATTTGCACACCAATATCCCCCTGCCTTCCATTCTCACCCCTCATTTTATTAATTGGAATATTTACACTAGTAATATATTTAATTCTTCCCCACCATTTGAGCACATTAATAGTAAATTTGACATTGATAATGCTGTTACCTCCGTCACTGATATCATCAATAGTGCCCTCAGCACTGCCAAGACTCACACCCCACCTAATAATTACAATAAGCTCCCGCTTCACATTCAGCACTTAATTAAAAGGAGGAATAATGTTAGGAAAATTTGGCAGCGTACAGGTTATCCGTCTGTACGAAGCGAGTTCTATAGACTAAATGCTAAAATAAAACTTGAAATTAGAAATCACAAATATAAAAAATGGACTGATTTTATCGAGTCACTCGCACCAACTGACAATAGCCTCTGGACATATCTTAAACGCGTCAAAAAACCATTTCACCCCTCCCACCCCTCAACACACCATCTGGCATTCTCACGAGTGACTCCGACAAAATTGAGGCCTTGGCAGACAATTACGAAAATCAGTTCTCTCCCCACCCCGACGTTTTCTGTCCCGATACAATTGTTGAAGTTAACGATATTCTCGAAAATTTTTTCATTAATAGACCCTCTATCATCAATAATGACCCTCTCGAACCTACCACCCCAGAAGAAATTCAGAATGCTGTTACCTCGCTCCCCAATAAAAAGGCTCACGGCCTTGACAATATATCTAACTCAGCTATCAAAAGCTTACCTCTAAATTATATTTATTACCTCTCTGAATTAACTAATAAAATCTTTGAACATAAATACTTTCCCTTTGCTTGGAAAACCGCTGTTGTCATCCCTATTAAAACCTGGTGAGGATGAGTCTCTGTCAAAAAACTATAGACCAATCAGCCTGCTCTCTTCTCGTAGCAAGCTAGTGGAACACATATTGTGTCACAGAATCAAAAAGTTCCTGGACGAAAATAATGTTATTATTAATGCGCAGTTCGGCTTCCGAGCCCACCACTCAACAACACAACAGTTGCTTCGAGTCACGAAATTCAACCATGATGGTTTCCATAATCGGACGCATTATGGAATAATTTTACTCGATCTGGAGAAGGCTTTTGACCGAGTCTGGCAAAGTGCTCTCATTTACAAACTTATTTAGCTTAAAATGCCAGCCTCAATTATCCACTTAATACACTCCTACCTTCTCGGCAGATCCTTTATAGTCCGTCATGCACTATCATATTCTAGTCTGCACAAAATCAATGCAGGAGTCCGTCAGGGCTCTAAGTTAGCACCTATCCTTTTTAATATTTTTATTAATGACATTCCTCACTCACCATTCACTACACTAGCCATGTTTGCGGATGACCCGGAATTACTAGCTAAGCATCATAATGTTAAATACATGCACAAGTTCCTACAGAGGCATATTGGAAATCTTGAATGTTTCTTCGAACGGTGGAGGCTCAAGTTAAGTCCTTCAAAGACTAAAGCTATTTTTTCAGTTACAATAGAATTCCACCTCGTCTGGTAACAGTATGCGATCACCTGGTTCACTTTGAGAGAGAGGGCAAATACCTGGGTATTTACCTCGATAGTCGACTGACGTGGAAGAAAAATATAGAACATAATATTAGAAATTTTTTTAAAGCCCGTAAGGATATTGCCCACCTCCTGTACCAGAATCATATGGGTTTAGATAACAAACTACTCTTGTGTAAAACCGTACTGCGTCCCATCCTGTTGTACGCCGTTCCTGTTTGGGGCTCAGCGGCTGACACCCATATCCAGCGATTGCAGGCAATTCAAAGTAAAACACTCCGCGGTATTAGGAAGGCGCCCTGGTACCTTAAAAACGTACTTATCCACAAGGATCTGAGAATCGAACCCATTCGGCAACACATTAAAGATCTCGCATCTAAGTTCTACAATAGATTATATTCAATAGAGAACGAAGAAATAGCTAACCTCCCCGACTACGACCCAAGGGAATGCTATAGGCGTCCTAAGGCCACTTTGATTATTCACCCTGGTCTCTTTCCCCTTTCTTAACTCTCCCTCAAACCTCTTCTAAATTCTAATTTACATTTGCCGTTGCTTCTGGTTCTGACCTGTGTTTTTTTGATGGATCGACCTCAAGACTATCCTTACTGATTTTTGCCTAATCATCTGCTACCGTAAATTAATTTTATTATTATTATTATTATTATTATTATTATTTTTATTTTTATTTTTATTTTTTTCTTAAACCTGACACATAACATTTTTTCAATTTTTATATATTCACTTATTTATTTTTTGCTAGTATTAATATTATTTATTTTTATTTATTTATTTATTATTATTATTTTTATTATTGTTATTCTAACTTTTAAGTCAACACTTTTCTTTTAATCCTGAGAACGGAAGTATAGCCACAAAAAATTATCCATACCGAGGATATGGAGCTCTGCTCTCTGGTGCCTCGTTAATGTACCATGTCAATGTCAATGTCAAGAAATATCAGTACTTTCAATATCAACAGAAAAGAAAAGTTATAAGAGGTTGATCGAAGATCGATCGACTAGAACGTTTAATTGAATGCCAAAAAACAGACATTGTATCTATGGAGAAAAGAAGATTGATTCCGGGTTAGGGAAATCAAAAATAATTTTTTAAATATATGAACTTATTACTTTTAAGCTTATTATTTTATTTGAACTCAACAACACACCAGTTACTTCGAGTCACGGAATTCATCCATG
This sequence comes from Dolomedes plantarius, assembly GCA_907164885.2. Classification (NCBI taxonomy): domain Eukaryota; kingdom Metazoa; phylum Arthropoda; class Arachnida; order Araneae; family Dolomedidae; genus Dolomedes; species Dolomedes plantarius. Next base: position 57,937,586 of record OU015499.1, read on the forward strand.
ATGGTTTCCAGAATCGGATGTATTCTGGAATATTATTAGTCGATCTGGAGAAGGATTTGACAGAGTCTGGCACAGTGCTCTCATTTACAAACTTATTAAGCTTAAAATGCCAGCCTCAATTATCCACTTAATACACTCCTACCTTCTCGGCAGATCCTTTAAAGTCCGCCATGCACTATCATATTCTAGTCTGCGCGAAATCAGTGCAGGAGTCCCTCAGGGCTCTAAATTAGCACCTATCCTTTTTAATATTTTTATTAATGACATTCCTCACTCTCCATTCACTACACTAGCCATGTTTGCGGATGACACGGCATTACTAGCTAAGCATCATAATGTTAAATACATGCAAAAGTTCTTACAGAGACATATTGGAAATCTTGAACGTTGGTTCGAACGGTGGAGGCTCAAGTTCAAGTCCTTCAAAAACTAAAGCTAATATTTTCGGTTACAATAGAATTCCACCTTCTCCGGTCACAGTTTGCGATCACCTAGTTCACTTTGAGAGAGAGGGCAAATACCTAGGTATTTTTCTCGATAGTCGACTGACGTGGAAGAAAAATATACAACATAACATTAGAAATTTTTTTAAAGCCCGTAAAGATATCGCCCACCTCCTGTACCAAAATCAAAAGGGTTTAGATAACAAACTACTCTTGTATAAAACCGTACTGCGTCCCATCCTGTTGTACGCAGTTCCTGTTTGGGGAACAGCGGCTGACACTCATATCCAGCGATTGCAGACAATTTAAAATAAAACACTCCGCGGTATTAGGAAGGCGCCCTGGTACCTTAAAAACGTACTTATCCACAAGGATCTGAGAATCGAACCCATTCGGCAACACATTAAAGATCTCGCATCTAAGTTCTACAATAGATTATATTCAATAGACAACGAAGAAATAGCTAACCTCCCCGACTACGACCCAAGCAATTGCTATAGGCGTCCTAAGGCCTCTTTGATTATTCACCCTGGTCTCCTTCCCCTTTCTTAAGTTTCCTTCCAACTCTTCTAAATTACAATTGCCGGCGCTTCCGGTTCTGACCTGTAATTTTTTAATGGATCGACCTGAAGACTACCTTCTGATTTTTGCTTAATTGTCTGCCCTATTTTATTTTTATTCTATTTATTTTTATATTTATTTATTTAACATCTGCCGTATTAAATTGTCAATTTTATATTTATTTACTATTTAATTATTACTATTATTAGTATTAGATTTTTTCGTTTATTTTTTTTAATTTATCTTTTATATTTATTTATTGTTATTATTATTTTTAACTTTCAAGTAAACACGTTTCTTTAATCCTGAGACGGAAATACAGCCACAAAAAATTATCCATACTGAGGATATGGAGCCCTGCTCACTGGTGCCTCGTTAATGTACCATGTCTATGTCTATGTCATTGCCTCCTAAACAAATGACACAAAATATTTTGATATAGAACGCACCCACCGCCCTCTATTCTTATGTCTAGTAAAATTCTCCTTCTATTGCTCTGAAACTCCACCTTCAATACTTTACTTATCCAACTCTTGTTTTTAAAATTAAAAATTGATCTTGACGTGAAACGTTGTCGTTTTAACCTTCCTTAAAATAAATTATTACATTAGAAAATTCACCAACTCTTTTAGGTGTTAGAGAGATTTGCTTCATAAATTCTTTAATTTAAGGGAGAACATAACTAAACGAATACTAAGCAAAAGTTTTAAATAAAATTTTTTAAAGTGATGTTAAATTAAACGCTAAAGTAATAGAACTAAGCATGCTTTTAAAGCCGGTAGAGAAATACGTAATATTTATAGATAATAAGTATTGCAGCAATCATAAAGCAAGTCAGACACAGACTAAATTAGGATCTTTACGTACGGAAACCATTCTAACCTAAGACACATCACCTGCAGAAATAAAGAATCTTGGTTAGAATATTCCATGCATCCTCAGCTTTACAGTACGTATGTACAGTATGTAGAAATATTTTTAGGATAGAAGAGGATGAAAGATGGGAGGTGAATAAAATATGTTTTAAATAGTTTGCCGTGTCCAAGCACTGATGTAATTATAAGCGATTTTACAAAATAGTGAAATGAAACGCAGTTACAAACCTTTATAGAATATATAAATTTGTAAATACTTTATTAATAACATTTTCTCACATGAATTCAATAGATTCAATAATTTTAAATCCTATTTAAAATCCTAAATTAATATATATGAAACGTCCTCAGTACACTTTATTCACGGGTAATCTAATCTAGATCATCGGAATCAAAATTTGTGAATATATTCACGAAATGAAATTTGAAAATTTTCATCTTTCGCATAATAATAGGGAGAATATGCTATAAATTCTGAATTACAAGATTAAATGGGCGTGGTGCCTAAGAGTCGGCTAACGAAAGATCCCCAAGTCATAAATTGTTTATTATACGACAAATTGTTTGGAATTACAACATAAAGTTAAACAGATTTCAATCGTAGTTATAAAGGAAATTGAAGGTGCAACTTGTTTGTTTCTTTTATATAAAATGTCAAGTTCTGAACATGATAAGAAAATATTAAAAAAATATTTATGTGTATCTGTCACTTTTGAGTTATCTCATACAGTAGTAAATACGTTAAGAAGATATCCCCGATTAGGTAATAACATATATGTTTGACGGAAAAAAAGAAAATCTTAACATAAATTTTTAAATTAGAAATACATGGCCTTCGAGTTTCCATATCATATAAGATCACTGAAGAAACTCTGTTACTATCTCCCTCTAAACACATTCATGCCATATCCTGTTTAGGTCCAATTAATAAATAAGGAAATGCATTATTAACATGTATTAAAGTCTTCCAGTAAACACTTTTGTGTAACTGAGAAATTCTGAGGAAGATATATTGCTAGACCTTTCAGTCTACCAAACTAAAATGATATTCGTTTGGAATTTTGAGGCTGTTTACTCCTAAAACTTGCTTTCAAATAAAATGCAGGTGGGGTACACCTTGCTTTCAGATAAAATGCAGGTGGGGTTCGTATAGGCAAAATAGAAGGTTTGTGTAAGAAGGTATAAAAGCACACCTAAGAGTTTGTATGAATGTTAAGAATTTTAGCAAGTAATATTTTAGGAAGGTGAATTCATGTATAGCCTAAAATCGTACAAGGGCAGTTTAATAAGAATAAGTATAGAAACGAAAGAGAGAATAACAATTTTACAATGAAGAAAAGGGTAATAAAATATATAGCTATGGAAAGACGGAGTCAGAAAAATATGTATTAAAGAATCAGGAATTGTGCGGTTAAAGTGAAAGAGTGTTTGGGAAGAAAGGGTCATTGTGGAGTCAAAAGTTAGTAAGCGTTAGGAAGGGCGGAAGTTTTCAAAGGAGTATTGTAGCAAAATCTTTTAGGGTAGAAAAAGGGGAACATGCTTTGTCGCCTTTGCCGCCATTTGCGTGGGGCCCGCTACTTTAATCGAATAAAGAAAATCCAATGAGAATGATACATTTAATAATGGAAATAATTCTAGACCATTTGGCGATCAAGGTTTGAAAAAGGGCGGTCTGATATTAGACTCAGAAGGAGGGGAAAATGATTTTATTGGAAAATAGAAATGTGGTATAGAAAAGAGAAGGTTATAAAAAGTTATGCGACAGAGAGAAGATATTCTGAGACTCTTACGATTTCTCTTAGTACAGGTCTTTCCTTAGAGTGTGGTAGTTGTAAGATGGGAAACCACTGCACATCAGCCCAGCTGAAATGGGGTAAGTCCGCTTATAGCAAACATTGAGTGACAAATTATTTATTTAATTTTCCTTTTAAGAGGATAGGGACTCAAAGTGTTTTATTATTCATTGTTGGTAAAATTGTTTAATGTATATCTATAAAGTATATCAAATATGTTTGTGTAAATATTAGTGAAAGCTTATATGCAAATAAATTTCAAATTATTTAACCTTAATTCTCTCTCGTCATTTAAATTATTAGTTGTGTCTTTTTCCTACTGAGTAGTAACTTTGTGTGCTGGGTAAACCTGGGTAAATCTATTGCGGATAAGAAGACTTAATAGTAATCATGATAAATTCGTTTAAAATAAATTTCCTAAAGTCAATAAACGGCGAAGAGAGCCGAAAACAACCCAGCAATATGTCCACACGGCTGCCAGAAATCACAATTTTTAATGATGAAGGAAAACAATTTATCAGTAATAATTGATAGACAATTATGTAATAATAAACTTTGTTTTTTTAATAACAAGCTATATGTTATGTTATTAAATCTGTTATGAGATGTCGATCGGACACCGATCGATTAGAAAGTGTAACTAAATGCCAACTTAAGTGTACAATTTTCATCTGTAGGTATGAAATTGCATTCAATATGTACAGATGCTGATGGAAAATTTTACGTAATCGAAGGTCGCTGCGGTATTCGCCGCAGTAGGTATGCGCTATTTCTTGTGAATTCCTGAATAGACACAGATATGCCAGTGTATAACCACGGTAACTAATCTGTAGGTAATTAGACCTGAGGTTATCTCTCTTTTAACGTACTTTCTCGCTCTCTCTCTTTTTATTATAAGGTAGGTGACACACGATATGGATATTGCACTCATTTTAAATTTAATAATAACTTACCTCTTCAAATATACCTTTAAAACAATGTATAATTGCATTTTAATGAATTTTATCAAGACTTTTATCTCACTTGTCAAGTACAAAATTTAATGCTAATAAAATTAATTAATGAACGGATAAAAATCAAAAATATACTTGTCATAACTTTATAAGCACTGACGTGATGAAAAATGCTCCTTTTGACAACCCTTAATCTTCCTTGACATGAGAGCGTTATTGTGGAGATTCTTCTAAAGGAACGATGAAAGGGTTCTGGTTAAAGAAGGTTGAATAATTTAAAATATTTCAATTGCTTTAAAATGAAAAATAAATAAACTACTAGCAGTAAAGTTACTAGTACAGTCGTACCTTGCAATATCGTAGAATTTTATGACCCTTCGCTCGAAAAAATAAGTGGGTTTCGAAGGGAAATAAGCTGAAAGGTTGAACGAAGATCTGAGTATATAATACACAAACTTATGCTACCAATTTCTTCCCCTATCAGTTATTATGATCTTCATTCAACATGTTCCTACTATTTGTATTTTTAGAATTAATAAATGTTTTGACTATTGTGATATTTTTCTGCTGTGTTATAACTGATAAAAAATGAAAACTTGGGATTTGAGAAACTTTAAATTTTGGGTCATTAGGGAATAGTTCATTCATTACTTTTCAAAGGAATAAAGAGATATATAATATCCCTCTCTAGATATTGATATGATTTCAAACTCTACTCCGTACCCGATGAGTTTTTAATGTGAGTTTAAGTTAACATACATTTGGCAACATTACACTAAATCATTATATTTAGATAATTGGTATCAACAGAGAAAGTAGTTCACTAGAAAGCATACGAAGTTGGAAGGAAACACCTATAAACTTCACTGTTTCTTATCCTATAAATATATGGCTTTACAGTTTATGAATACTAAAAGGTTTCAGTGCCAATATTGAAATTCAAATTTAACAAAATAACAAATTTAGACTGTGAAATTTTTAAAGAATTTATAAGAAAATAACATATAAAAAATATGAAAGAAAATAGGTAGTTATGGCTCGGGAATACATTATTCTCCCCTAAATAATTCAGAGTTTCAGTGCTTGGTTCAGCCCCACCCCCATATAGCTTATCAAGTGTGGCACGCCTCCTAGGTTGAGGTTTGGTTTGGTTTGGTGCGCTACGATCAACTTTTTGCTACACGAGGGCTAATTAGACCGGGACTTACAGTTTCAGATCGATCCCGAACGGCTACAAACATCATGCCAACAGGTTGAGAACCACTGCTTTAAGGAGTCATCATCTAATCTATGATAATCATAGGCGTAGCGTGATTCTAACTTTTGGGAGGAGGGGGGGGGGCACGAACTGAATTCAGTTAGGGCCCTCCTCAGCGCATTAAATGCCGGACGGTCATTAAAATATGAATTATTATGATTTTTTTAAAACTGAAAAACAATAGAATTGATTTTTGAGTAGTATTCAAAAGTTACACAATTAAAAAAATAAATATATTATAAATAAAATTAAAAAAATATATAGCATGGAATTTTTGTTATGGATCATATCATAGTTAAACACTATGTTAAGTCTAAAGACATAAGAGGAATCTTCAATTTCACCCCTAAGCTTTCAAAATGACGTCTTTGATTAATGCCGAAAATTCAACTTTTATGTGATATTTTTCTACTGCATTACTTGAATCAATAATGAAGATATAAATGAAAATTTAGAATAATACCCATAATTACACGGCGATTATTTTTTGTATTATTTAACAGTATAATTCCTATGCAATGATGTAAAAATTTAACGAGATACACCCGCTGCTTATTTAAAGTCTCACATGATTATAAAGCTCTGCAACTAGATGTGCGGAATAGAAAAAAAAACATCAATAGCCGTGAATATATAAAAGTTCTTAAGTCGTACCTCACATTCATTACAGCGTTTATCATAAAAAATGACCTTCACAAAAGAGCAAATCGCTCTACGACGATTCAGTCTCTGTCCAGTTTCTATTCACACGTAAAACCGAAAATGATTCCCTCTCATCTTTGTTGTCATTTCAACAGATCGATTCTTCCTAAATAAAACACTTCATTCACAATGTAGTCTTAGTGTCAACACTAGCAAGTAGAAAAAGAGATACACTTGAGTTTACGTCACAATATCGCAAGCATTTACAAGAATCGATAAACAAATATTTCGATTAGTTGTATGATATGATTAAATTTACCTATCCTAATCCTATTGGGGAAATAAATGTTTCGAGTTCTTCCGAAAGACATAATTCTCGATTATGGGATATTCCACATGACTCTGTTGTACGGGTCACACGGGTACCATGAAACTGGATTAAATTGAAAACGACAACTCATGGTGTTTTTTGAACTACTGGAGTGCCTGGTCCTGACGGATTTATCTCCAGTTTCACGATAAAATTCTTCAAGATGACATGCGCAAGATGGGAGTTACAAGTGTAACTCCAGTAACACTTCGAACATGAAGTTCTTTAACAGTATCAGTGACACTCGAGAATCGAGTTGTTTTCAGTGCTCAAGTAAAAAATTACTAGACAGGGATACTTAACGCGAGGGAGATAATAGAAAGTTAAAATAATAGACTAAACAAAAAGTTTAGGAGAGAAAAAAAAAAAAAAAAAAAAAAAAAAATAGTAATAATAATAAAAATACAGCTAAGTAAGCAGGGGAAAAAATTTTAATTTAAAATTAAGTGGGCAGAAAAGAAAAGAAAAAAAAAAACGGAGTGCTTAACATGAGTAACTCATATTAGCAGACCAATTTTAAAGCAAACAGAACAGGAGGAGGGTACTAGCCAGAAGTTCCCCGAGCTGGGTTCGAACCCGGGTCGGGGCAGAAGTAGTCACAAATAATTTTAAATACATTAAGCATTTTAGCTATGTCGTCGTCAGGCTTTCTAAGAGCCGCGGCAATGTTTCTGAGAAGCTGCAGAATATCAGGAATGGAGTATGTTTGGGAAAATTCCTAAAAACATGTTTAAAGATTTCCGTAAAGTCGGAGAGGCCAGTGTTGTTAGTGGTGTGGTTATCGTAAGAAGGATTGGGTTGAACATTGTATTTTGAAATGGGTTTTTCGATGTCGATTTTTTTCCTAGGCGCGGTCCTAGCATAGACTAGTTCCGATGCACTAGGAGTGTTATTTTGGATGTCTGTATTAGTGATTGAGTTGGTTTCAACAGTAACCGCAGAGTTACTGTTGTTAGTGGGGAGGATATTTTTATTCCAAGCAGAAGTGCTAGGAATTGGGGCAGGAATGAATGTGTTGGTGTTTCTTTTGGAATTGCTGGAGTTGGTGTTTGTATTACTGTTTGAATTAATAATGTTAGAATCTTTCTTAGCTTTAGAGATATTTTTTGGGTGTCTGGAACATTTTGAGTAGTTTGCAGTGTGGTTACCTCCACAGTTAGCGCACCTAAAAAGCTGAGGATTTCCCTTAATGGGACAAATCCTAGCTTGATGTTTGCCACCACATAAAAGGCATTTTGGAGTGAGATTACAAGTCGTGCTCGCATGCCCGAACCGCTGGCAGTTGTAGCATTGAGCCGTACCTGAATTTTTAAACGGGGTAATTCTGATTTTTAGATAATTGATACTGGTTAGATTGTTGAGATTATCAAGGTTGGGAGAAGGTTTAATAGAAATCATAAATAGGGGGAGAATAGTTTTCGTTTGTTTGTTAGTGAGGTACGCAATTTTAATTGGTACAATACCTATGTTAGTGAGTGCGTCGTGTATGTCCTGTCTGTCAGTAGTGGCGGGCAGGCCCCTGATCAAAAATTTTCTTGGTCTCTCCGACCTAGGATCCATGATTCTGAAGGGAGTATTATTGCTGGTAAGGATTCCCTGAGCATTTTGGTAGCTAACTATGTCATTAAAAATTATGTGAATAAGAGAACCGGCCATTTCTGGCTCGGCTTCGGGACAGCTAGTTTTGATTAGGTTAATTAGGCTTTTATAGTTAGTTCCGGATTCAAAGTAGATGTGGTATTTTTGAATGCGAGTGGGTTCGGCAGTTTCCTGCGTCTCCATTTCTACAGCTTCAGCAGAAGTATTACCTTCAAGAATTTCAGTACTAGCGGCGCTCTGCCGTTCTGAGTTAAGGGTATTAATTTTAACACTAGGTTCTAGGGAAGGGTCCGAGTCCTCTCTCTGGCGCTTAGTTGTTTTAGTTCTGATGTTAAAAACACCTTCCTCAATACGGAATAATTCCAAGTTAAACTCGGCAAGATAAATATTACAGACTGACATATTCACCTCTAAATAACCTCTAAAAAGGTCAATGTTCATAAAATTCATTATCCCTAATTCTCTGGTTTCCGTAGTGAGCACTGAATAAACACGATCAAGAGTATCACTTACCATGGGAATCTCTGCAGCCGACGGGAGTCTGTTGCACACGTGGTTAGTAAAGTTCTTTATAATCTGGGAGAAACTAACTTCCGGGAGTTCAGAGTCGATGAGATCGTGGATTGCTCCACGCTTTCTGTTGAGTTCTGGGGTCAGCAGTTGACCTTCAGGAGTAGAGCTGCACTTTGCAGTATTAACGGCTTGAACTAGTTTCCTAGCCGCGGCCTGTTTCTTCTTTTGACCTTTAGAACGTTTTCCAGGGTTGGCGTTAAGTCCGTTCTTAATGTCCGTAGCTAAACGCTGCAGGGCATCGTTGTTCGGTCTAAGCGAGTCCTTGATGAAGTCTTGGCGAGAGAGTGGCGTCGTCGAAACAGTTGATCCATCATCTTCCGAGTCGGAAGACAGAGTCCGGTAAAAGGAGCCAGCAGGGCTTACGCCCGACGGTCCAGATACATCCGCCCGGTTATTCATGTACAAGCTAAAATAGCCCTACAGAATTCCCCGACAAAACGTACCCGAAAACGTGCGAGCGAAATAGCTAGTGGCAGTAAAACGACAACACGTGGGAAAACCACGTGTGTTTCCGTGCTAGGCTTAACGGAGCAGTAATGGCACACGTCTGAACACCTCCGTGTCCAGCGTCCGGATAAATGAATGATTGAAAACGACAAATTGAAATAATGCAGATTTTATTATTTCTTTTCTGATAAAATTTAGTGGTAGGTATATTGAAAGTTTTCCTTTTTATCATAACATTATCATATCATAACGTAGCTTAAAACACCCTGTCATGCCGAAAATCAACTGAATGTGCTCATTACTCTCACATTCAGAGATATATTGGAATAAACATCTTACAGAAAGAAAGGTACTTACGTATTAACGCCACCGCAGCTACAGATTTGGCGGTTTTTAAGTGCCGCCAATCTACACCTAAAATTTTTGCGACAAATCATAAAATAAAACACTTTATTTAAAATCAAAACACACACACACACATATATATATATATATATATATATATATATATATATATATATATATATATATATATATAGCATTTTTCCCGCAAAGACTCCCAACGCATACGCAGGAACCACAGATACGTAATTGAATCTAAAGCATTTTATCAAGTTTTGTCAAGTCGTCCGCCCGGAATTATATGGCGAACCGATTTATACAGAGTGTGTCTAATTTTAGACACCAGATAGTGTTATAAGTTCATCTCATCACAGTGCCGTTTACATGTGCCAAAAACCCGGGTAAAAGCAGGGTCGTTCCTTACTTTTTCCCTACGATAGGGAAAAATGCAGGGTGGATTTTCGACCCTGCTTCGAACTAGGATAAAACCCGCTAATTACCCTTGATGCATTTCGAAGCAGGAAGCTAGTAGTAAACAAACATGGCGGATTTGAACATGTGTGAATCCTGTGAATCCATGAAAATGCAGCCAAATGATCGATGGAAGGATCTGGAACCCCTTAACAATCGCATAATTTGCAAGAAAACAGTAGAAAAGTTCCTATTTTTTTCCGGAGGATCTCATTTATTTCTTGATCTGCCCATCTAGTTTTTAATTTAAAAACCATTCCCAATTACATTATAAATGGTACTACCATCTGGTATGTAAAATAAGAAATAAAATTTCATTTCAATAAAATTTCAATAACATTTTCTTTTAAAGTGTTATGGTAAAATTAATAAATTTAATAAGTATAATCAATAATTAAACGTAACATTAAAATTTATTTATAAATTAATTATTTTAGAATTCACAGATAAAAATTTATTTATACCTATTTATGATTTTTTTATTTATAAATGACTAAAAATTACTGAAACAAAATTGAAATTAAAATTACATTTTGATTTTATAAAAGGATTTATTAAAACAATAAGTATCTTACAATTAATCTTATAATTAAAAGAAATGCACCTATCGATTGGAAAATTTCCTTTCCAGTCTTTATTATTTCAGGAATTTAAAACAATTTCTTCCCACCAAACAGAGCTTCGTAATTTTTCCCACATTCTTTGTTGTGGAAAAACTAAATTTAGTGATGAAGCCACAGATCGTACGATTATATCTAATATCCGCATGAATCTTCTAGTTCTTATATTACTTTTTTCCTATCTATTTTCTAAATTTACTTTTAAAAACAACAAAAAAAATCGTAACCGTTCTATGATTATCAACAGCGACTGACATGTGCTGCATTTAAATGCGACTGACATGTGCGACTGACATGTGCTGCAACAAATAGACGCAGACGTAATTGTGTTTTAGAAGAGGAGTGCATTGGTCGTGTCGACTTTATCTCCTGTAAGCAAAATATATGTAATCAAGGTGGGAGTGCTCAGTAGTTAAAATTTTAAGTAATGAATTAAAATATTAGGGTAAGAATAACGCGGGTAAAAGAAAAAAATTAATAGTAAGGTTAAATTAAAACAAAAAAGTTAATTTTAACAGAAAAAATATAGTTACAAGTTAAGAAAATTTAGAAGAAAAATTATATAAGACTAATGATCCACGAAAAACAAAAAAGTAATAATATTAAGAGGCCCAGAAAAGCAGATATCATAAGAATACAAAAAATATTTTTGTAAGTTTTTCAATCTTTTTGGATTTTTAAAGTTTTATGATTTTTTTGTTGTTATTTTTAAAATTTAAGAATACGAGGTCAAAAGAACAGCAATTGGAAAAAAAAAGGCCTTCCCCAGGACCATACACTTCGTAACGAGATAAATGCGGAGTTCGAAGGGGGAAAGCTAAAAATAGCAATACAGTGAATTTGGAAAAGTACGACACCGGCTGGGATGGAACCCATAACATGATTTACAAGGAATGATGGTGTATGAGGATCACATCCGCCGAATCATGTGATGGCCTTTACTTCCGGTAAGACGGGTAAAAGCAGGGTGAAAATGTGGACTTCAAAGGTTTTCCCTGTTAGCGGGTAAATCTCGGGTATTATTGTTGTCCATGTAAACGCAGCTATTATGACTGCAAAAATAACTGCTAAATGTGTCTCACAAAAATTGAATAAACATCGCTAGAATTATATATTTCGTTAAAATTTATAAAAAAGGACAGTTTTAATGTCTGAACTCAAGAAAAAAAAGATACAAATATAAAGGATATTATCAATATGTTTATTTAGGGGACACTGTACCCTAAAAAAGGTCAAAATATTTATCAATTTATCAATTTTTTTTATTGACTCAAATTATTGTCCCCAACTTACTCTATATGATCACAAAATTTCAAAGCTGTATCTTCAATACTTTAAAAGTTATTTAGATTTTTCTAATGATGTCAGAAAATTAAAGGGACAAGTGACCGTTTAAAGTGGGCGTGGCATTTTTTCCCAATAGCCTGAAAACTCAAATTAATATTGAATTAATTATTTTTTTTGCTCACCAGATCGAAAGAAGTAACCGTTAACCGTAACTGATTGGCTTGTTTACATGGTAGTGGTAGTTCTGCACGTTGCTACTTATTTTCGTTTGAAAAAATGTGTAATCAGTGTTTCTTTCTTTCCTGAAATGTGTATTTTTATGCTTTGAGTTGAACTTTACGCTATATATCTATTATTTACAGTTGCTATTTATTCTACATTGCCTCTATCCGCATTAGTAACATGGCGAGACCTAAAAGGAAGAATATTACTGTGAAACTAAACGCCATGAAGCGAAGGCGATCATGTGAAGAAGGCGATCATGTGAAGATGCTAAAAGTGATGGTGTTTCAAAAAAAGTACCTGATGTTGAAAACACCCTGAAAGAGCAGAATCGCAGAAATTTCAAGCAAGAATCTGAATTTTGCAATTTACCTCAGAAAATAGATGTTTTTGAAAGCCCAAATTATATCATTATAGATGTGAATATGATATCTTCTTTATTTACAAATCTGATGGGCAGCAAGTGCAAAACTAATTCATTAGCTGTTATTTTAGGGGAGAACTGTGGATTTTCACACAAACTTAAAATTGTTTGCAATGGCTGTACAGAAGTAGAAAGTGATACATATACTTCAAAAAGACTGATTCAGAGTGATGGTACCTTACTGCAAACATTTGACATCAATATGAGAATTGTTCAGGCTTTTTTGAGTTTTGGGCGAGGCTATTCAGCTCTAGAGGTTTTCTGTATGTACACAAACATGCATTTGATGTTCAGCAGAACTTTAAACCGCTATAAGAAAATGTTGCACGAATCAATAACAGTTTCATCAGCAAAAAATCTGTGTAAAGTCAGACATGAAGTTCGAAAGGAGTATGGTGTTTCTGATGATAATACTATTGCAAACATTGGTGTTTCTTTCGACGGTACCTGGCTTACCCGAGGACATACTTCACAAATCGGTGTTGGTTGTGGGATAGATATATTGGCAGGTTATGTGTTAGATTATGAGGTGATGTCGAAGCACTGCACTGAGTGCGAATATGCTAAATCAGATCTCGGAGAGAAATCTGCAGAATATAGTATATGGTATGAAAGTCACAAAACTTCATGCAGCATCAACCACACTGGTTCATCGGGAGCGATGGAAGTGGAAGCAGCACACAAGATGTGGTGTAGATCCGAAAAAATAGGTTTACGCTACACTACAATGCTCTCAGACGGTGATTCAAAATCGTCAAAGTTCCTAAATGATTAAAAGGTTTATGGTACTGATTTTATTATTAAAAAGGAGGAGTGTGTTAATCATGTTAGCAAAAGACTTGGAACAGCTTTACGAAAGGCTGTCCAAGAATGGCGTGCTAAAGGTGTCACACTTGGTGGTAAATGTTATGGCAGTCTAAAGGAAGACACAATTAAAAAACTCACACGGTATTATCAAAATGCTATTTTGAAAAATAAGGGTGATATAAATGCCATGAAAACTGCCATTTATGCAACGTTGTTGCACAATTCTTCCACTGATGCTAAACCACAACATTCTAAATGCCCTCCTGGACTAAATTCGTGGTGTTTTTATCGAGCATCAATAGCAAATAGTAAAACACCTGGTCCACACAGAATGAATATAAAAACTTCCATCAATAGTGAGCATTTACCAAAAATTATGCCAATTTATCAACGACTGGCTTCAAATGACCTTCTTGAACGGTGTGTGAGATGTCTTACCCAAAATTCGAATGAGAGTCTCCATAGTTTGATATGGAGCAAATGCTCAAAATATTCTTCTGCTTCATTGTGCCGTGAGACTATTGCAGTGGCGGATGCAGTATCAGAATTTAATATAGGCACTTTCAAATCATTACAAAGTGTTTATTCTGAAAACAACATTTTGCTAAATAAACAATCAAAATATATTGCTTTGTGGAGGGACTACAGGCGGATATACTAAAGAAAGAGAAAGCAAAGTGCAGCGTATCAGGTGGCACAAAAGAAAATCAAACTTGCCCGCCGACGTAGAGGATATTCAAATAACATGAAAGAAGGCCTTACCTATAAACATGGGGGGTTTTAATTTAGTAAAATAAGTATGTTTTTAAAATTTTCTCAGAAAATATGCGTAGTAAATAGTATGTTTCATGAATGAAAATTACAGCTTGATTTTTCTTATTTTTTTAAAATTTATTTTCATGCTTTTACAACCCTACAGGAAATTTTTTATGTTAAAACATGGTTAAAATGTATTACATGTGCGTTATTTTGTATATCAAATCTAGTTCCACATTAATTTTATACAAATTTCAGGTATGACTTTGTCAAGTAGCATGATTTATTTATTCTTATTCGTATCTTTTTCTTAACTGTTATATTTTGAGAACGTTATAACTTTTTTAATATTTCAGATAGAGATTTCAAAAAATTTGTACATATTCTTTATTATATGCTTAATAAAACTTAGCATGGAATTAACATTAAGATTTATTTGTTGAATTTTTAAAAAAATCTTAATCCAAGAGCAGCTGTTGTCGACTCTATTTTCTACAGTTCACGGACTTGTTTTTAAAATTGCATAAAATATTTTATATTGAAGTTAGATGGATAAAATGTTTTATATATGCTTTATTTTATATGATTATTATAAATACCCATAAAATTTGTGTGTCATTTCATTTAAAGGGACTTTTTTCAACAAATGAAAACTTTAAATGGCTTTCTCTCCATGTTTGTTTTATTCTTGAAATTCATGCAGTAAAAGTGCTAAAACCTTTTTTGTATTTAAGACACAAATATTAAACTTTTTATACAGGTTTTCAAATATGTATGGAATAAAACTTGGCATGGAATTATGCAATAAAATGTTGATTTCTTTTTTTTATATTTAAACGTATAGAACAAACTGTCAGATTT
Organism: Dolomedes plantarius; assembly: GCA_907164885.2. Taxonomy (NCBI): domain Eukaryota; kingdom Metazoa; phylum Arthropoda; class Arachnida; order Araneae; family Dolomedidae; genus Dolomedes; species Dolomedes plantarius. The sequence goes on from OU015499.1 coordinate 57,952,890, forward strand.
CATCGTTTTTCAGTGCTAATGATAGAAAATAATTTATATAAAATGTAATTTTAAAGTTATCTAAAAACCCCATGCAAAGTTTTATGTAGCAGACATAGATACATTTACTATAGAAAATTGGAGCAAAAATATTGATATTTGAAAAAGTTATAAGGATTTTTAAACTTTGAAAAAAATTGAAAAATTTAAATTTTAATTAAATTTACTGTTAAAATAAATTTCTCTTTTCAGAATATGTTTGAAATTGACTGCTAAAATGCAATACAATTACAATGTTTATTGAAATACTTAAAATAAAAAATTTTTTTGAAAGGGCACCGTGTCCCCTTAATACACTCACAGAAAAATCCAGTACTAGTACAAAAAACATAAATATAGGAATAAGTTCGTATAAATTTTACATAGTTTTGAATAATTACCGCCAGATTATTCAAAATTTGGAATAAAAATTTATGTTTAGTTTAATCACCATGTACTTAAATGGATATTAGGAATTTACCACGAAAGTTAAGGTTAAACTGTGTAGTATGGAACTATGAAAAACCAGCGGCATGACACAAAGCACAGAAATACAGAACCGCAAAAATATTCACGTCAGATATTTTTATGCCAAATTATTTATGAAAGAATACCTTCATGAAGTCTTTGATATGCAGGAAGGCTCAAAGCAGCTTGCTCACATCTTAAGCATATGCAGTAATTATTCAAAAAGAATGAACTTTAAAATGTGTTAATGTAATTCCATAAAAGTGTATGAAAATCATGGAGAAAGTAAAAAATTCTGATATACACATCTGTCAAACTATATAATATTATTTCTAAAAGGTGTTTTTTTTATTTCATCCCTTTTTCCCTCTTCATACTTAATCAAAATCGATAAATGAGGTACTATTTTAAAGATTAAAATCTCCGCTTCGTGCGAGTTGTTAATTTAGAATTACACATCTTATTGTTTGCTTAAAAATCGATGTATAATCACTATAAACAATTTTTCTTCCCCTAGATGGCGCGCGCGCTAGCATTTTTCATTTTACCATTATCAATTCGCACTGAACTTTCAAATTTTGAAATCGTTTGCTTTTATTGTCATTCTGTGAATTCATTCATGAGTTTCTTTATTCGCAACATCCGTGTAGGTGTGCAATATTCTTTTTGCATGGAAAAACCATTTATTTGGACCAGTTTTACCAAAAACACGGTTTGCAGCCAAATTGCTTCATTGAAACAAAAAAAAATCTTTTTCTCGATATTCAGGGATCAGAAGAAACCGCGCCTATGCAGGAAGCGTCTGTGTTCGAAGTTGAAAAAATTTGTCATTACTAAGAAGCCCGCTTGGATGCTCAGTTTGAATGCCCATGCAATCACTTAATGTTGATAATTAGATTAAAAGACGGAAATGCTAAAGTTCAATAAGCATTGAGCTGTGCAAATTAGGACAGCATTTGTTATTGCGAAAATGAAATAAAATTTGCTCGATGTCGAGCAACGGGGCCAATAGTGTTCAAAAATGCATGATTAACTATATACGACAGAAATTTCTAGAATTTTCTGTGTGAAGTTCACTGTATGACGTCAAGTGTATTATTATTTCACTGTAAAGAGCAACTCCTTGAAATAATTTTATTAATGAGAAATAAGCGAGAAAACGAAAGACAACAGATTTTCACAGTCGCAATTCGCCTTTTTTGTTTTATATAGCAGATCCAAAAAAATTCACAGTTTTCACTTGAACAAGAGAAAATCACAACTTGAAGAGATGAAGATGACGTCACTACACTATGAAAAGTTACTACGCACCTCCCTTCCAGTGATAGCGTTATACCTCATAGTCTTTTAGATATGCAGGGAATCGTACTCTACGACCAGTTCTTGTGGTTTTAGGGTTAATGCCATTTGGAGAATCAGTGTCACTAGGAAGTGGTTGTGAGATTTTGGAGTTATCATAATCACATGTTTGAAGATTTGTTGTTACTTCATCTTTGAGTGTGAAACATGGTTTCAGCCTATCTAATGATATTCTTTTGATTTTACCCGAAACTACCACATCGAATCATTTCTCGAAACGTTGTTTAACAAAATATGGTCCAAGATAGATTAGTTGAAGAGTAGATGAGATTATGTTATTATAGATGAATACATGTGAACAATTTGCTAAGTCCTTGTGTACGAAAACTGGTTTTTTACCACGGTTGGTTGTTGGAGTTAGTTTCAGGTTTTGGATGTGCCTTTGCAATTTTTGGGGCAGACAGATTCAGCGTGCCGATCAGGCAAACATATTGGTGTGCCGTACACAAGTTCAGCGGAAGAACAATCCAAATCTTCTTTAAAATGACGGATCGAATGCCAAGAAGAATTATAAGTAGAACATCAAGCCAAGAATTTGACGTTTGGAGGTGGGATTTCAGGCTGTTTTTCAAAATTCGATGTTGGCGTTCGATTAGACCAGGAGTTCTCAACCTTTCGGGCTCTGTGCCCCCCTTTGAACACTGATGTGAGGTCACGCCTCACCCACCACCACCACCACCACCACCATATGTGGTCAATACAAGTAGTACAATCGGAACATGAAACTGAAGCTGGTTATTAAATGAAAATATAGAATAGATAATTTCATACACAAAATTTAATATCACTACACATATCTTAATTTGGAACATGTTATTATTAGAACATATGAAATCAAAGAATTAAATTCATATCAATTATATTTGAGGTAATCAAGGATCTAGGTGAGGTTGGCATGTAATACCAGTCACTTTCACAACTTTAAGGAGAGGGCTGGCACTGTTTGTACTTGACAAGTTTTTGAATATTAGGTTGTAACTGTGATAAAGCACACCACAGGTCACTTTCAACGTCCAGCTTTGCTCGATATTTTGACTTTATGTATGCTAATGCTGAAAATCCAGATTCACAGAGATATGTGGATGAAAGCTGCACTAACAACCTCAAAGCTTCCAAAGCAACTTCTGGGTAAACAGCAAAATAGCATAACCAAAAATTTTCAACATCCATGTTTCGAATTCCGCGTTTGCTTGAGAATCACATTTTAGGTCTATTACTTGTTCCTGAATATGATTAGGAAGTACATCCACGTCGATTTTAAAAGGATCTCATGCCAACTTAAACTCCCAGTTCTCTGAACTAATATCTGGAAAATAGTCTCCAATTTCATTTTGCAATGCTACCATATGCCCTGGTATAAGGTCTTTCATTTCATTTATCTGTTGCAATGGGAGATTTTTTTTATCATCGAGAAGGTCGTTCAATCTTGGAAAGGATGAAAAGTTTGGCTGTGAACTCTGAAGACGGCGTTGCCAAAGAGCTATCTTTTCTGTAAAACCCTTAACTGCATCATAAGTCTTCAGAATGCTTTTCTGACATTGTAGCTTCAAATTCAGAAAGTTGAGTGTTTCGAAAAAGTTTGATAAATATGCCAAGTGAAAGATAAATTTTTCATATGAAAACATGATATACAGATATGCCTTCGTTGAAGTCTTCAAAAAAATTTCAAGTTTCCGATTTTAAGTGAAATAATCTAGCAAGCACATTACCTTTGGACAGCCATAGAACTTCTGTATGAAAAAGAAGAGTTACTTGGTCACTGTTCAATTCTTGACATAACGTCTCAAAGAGTCACAGTGGAAACCAATTATTTTAGGGTTCTGTTTCTTAGCCAATTCTATAAACTCCGATCGGCATCCTGTCATGGCTTGAGATCCATCTGTACATATTCCAATAACTTTCTCCGAAGGAAGGTCATTAGCTGCTAAAAACGTATGAAGCGCTGAAAATATATTAATAGCTTTAGTTGTCGTTTCCAGAGATTTTGAAAACAATATTTCCTCAAATAATCCAGTCCTTTCAATAAATCCACAATTTACGTGTTTTTACAATTACGACAATTATCGTGTTCGTGTTCGTATGTCGAAAATACGTTACGGTTACATTGTGACCGCAAAATTGAGTACTGTAAATTACAGTTAGTTTTACTTTTTGTTTATTTATTTTTTTTAACTCAAGCTTCCCTTGAAATTCTTTTATGCCTCCCCAGGGGGGCGCGCCCCCCAGGTTTGATTCCTTCTGTTGATATTTCATAACCTAAAAATTCAAGTTTGTTCAGACCAAATTTGCATTTTGCAATGTTAATGCACAGTCCGTAATCATCAAGTCTTCGGAAGACTAATTCAAGGTGTTCTTTGTGTGTTTTTATGCCCGGAGAAGCAATGAGAATGTCATCGAGATAGGGAAATTCAAAAAGCCCGAAAGGTGTTATGATTGCTGTCTTCGGAATATCAGGTTAATGAACGGGAATTTGTTGATAAGCTCTTATCAAATTTATAGTTGAAAATATCGTTTTTCCATGTAGAAAATTTGTACAGTCCGTTAGAAATGGTAGTGGGTAACGGTCTGGTATTGTATTTGTATTAAGCTTGCGGTAGTCACCGCATAGCCTCCAGTCGCCGGATTTTTTTAAAGCGAGATGTAATGACTTGATAAATTGCTCCTGGATGGTCTGCAGAGTCTTTCCTGCAACATATAATCGAATTCCTTTTTCGCAACATTCAACTTTTCTTGAGAGAGTTTTCTGGCTTTGGAGAATATTGGGTTGCCTTTAGTTTTGATGTAATGCTGCACATTATGTTCCTTAATTTTATCATTTTTTATGTTAGATTTAAGTAAGTTAGGAAATTTATTTAGTATGTCTCTATATTGGTTTTGAAAGTTGTTTGCAATGAATTTAGGAGTGACACTATAGTTAGACAAGGTACCTTTAGTCATCAATGAGGTGGTACCGTCAATTAGTTTTCTATTTTTGCTGTCGACTAATAAGTTAAAATGTGAAAGAATGTCTATTCCATCAATAGGTTTATTTACATCTGCGATTATAACAGGCCAGCTGAAAGATCTGCGTAGTCCCAAATCCAGTTCCAACAATTTTTGACCATATGTTTTGATTTTTGTACCGTTAACCGCAAACAGCTCAAGTTTAGAAACAGTTTTTTTTATCGAAAGGCGATGGTGGGATAACTGATATTTCTGCTCCAGTGTCAATTAAAAAATTGGTTGCTGATGCTTTGTCACGAATATATAGACGACTCAGCTCGACCCCTTGACCTTCGGTCGCCCTCGAAAGTCGGGGATTCAGTTTTCCTGTTTCGAAACCTGATATTTACTTGACGGAGTGCACTTGAAAGCTCTCTTGTCAAAGCGTTGGTGAGAGTAACAGTAATTTGGGTCACTGTTATTCTTGGAACGGTTTCTTGAATTCGATCTGTACCTACGTCTTTCTGGGCTGTAATCTCTATGTCTATTCGCTTTTGTTATTTGAAGTGCCAAATTTGATATCTGTTCCTGTAGATCTTGGACAATAATGTTATCAATTGGCGGAAAAACAATACGAGCTACCTGAGGGAAGTTCGAATTATAATTTCCATATTTTATCAGCAATCGTCAATAATTTGGACAAATCATCGCTTCTTACAGACAAAATGCTCCGCATATTAAGTGGTAGTCTTTGCATCCACAAGGTTTTTAAAAATTCATCAGGCACCTGATCCGTCGCCAAGTTGCGCATTTGGTAGAAAAGTTGGGATTGTTTCTTATCACCCAATTCCAATTCCGTCAGAAGTTTTTGAGATTTTGTGTTTCAGAATCGGCGAAAATTTCAATAAGCCTCTTTTTAATGGCGAGATATTTCCCGTCGTCTGGTGGTTTGATGAGAATATCTGCAACTTGTGACAATGTTTCTGCTTCGATCGAACTGACTGCACAAGCAAATTTTGTTTGATCAACGGTAATTCCAGCGTTGCGGAATTGGGCTTCAACTGTAGAAACCATATTTTGGGGTATGGTTTCTAAAAAGGAGGAATTTTTGCACTTACCCTGGCAATTGTGGATATTTCCGATGCGTTTTCTGTGTCCTCGTTAGTAGTCATTTTATAGCAATCAATCGCGTCTCTGGTCACCAATGAAGTTCACTGTATGATGTCAAGTGTATTATTATTTCACTGTAAAGAACAACTTCTTGAATTAATTTTACTAATAAGAAATAAGAGAGAAAACGAAAGACAACAGATTTTCACAATGAGCAATTCGCCTTTTTTGTTTTATATAGCAGATCCAAAAATTTTCACAGTTGTCACTTGAACAAGAGAAAATCACAACGTGAAGAGATGAAGATGATGTCACTACACTGTGAAAAGTTGGCATGCCGAACGCATTATATACAGCAACTTCATATTCTAAAACACTAAAAATTTTTAAAAATTAAGAACAATAATGAGTGTCAAAGAAATAGAACAGCGAATACACTAAAAATAAATGAAGTAATATGCAACTTGCACAGATTATCTTTTTATATAAACGGTTGATAATGTTCAATTCTGATTTTCTAATGTAGAAAATATAAGAAATCTGTTCCCTTCATTTCATATTTCTTTTGAAAGCTGGATTTTGAAACGACAGCAGTTTTGAATACCTGGGTAAAAAACAAGAAGGCGTGGTATATATCATCTTTCGTGTGCCCGTTTATATATATATATATATATATATATATATAATGATTCAGAATTCACTTTACAGTTATAAATAAATCTTAAACACAAAGCACTTATTCTAATTAATCTACTAAACAAAGAATATCTTGTAATCAAATCGTTTTCAGTTTGGTTCCTTTGAACTGTTGCATTTATAGCAACTGATTTCTTAAACTCTAATTTATCGATGTTTATGTCGGTTTCGACTGTTGGTTCTAAGGATATGGGCCATTCAGCTTCCTTCATCGTCAACCACTTGGGTCCATGCCACCACATTTCGTCATTTTTAAGTTCACTTAAGGATAAATCTCGACTTATTAAATGACCGAGATTATCCTTCCCCATACAGTAATGCCAGTCCTTAGGGTTACTTAATCTTTGTATTTTTTGTATCCTATTCTTCACAATCACATTGCGTCTGTTTGGGTCTCCTTTAATCCAATAATAAACAATTGATGAATCTGTCCAAAAATATTGACTAACAGGAAATTCAACGGCATTTGTAATTTTATGGCTAATTCTTGCAGACAAAAGTGCACCCATGCGTTCAGATCTAGGAATCAAAAGTGTCTTCAAAGGAGCTACCCTGCCCTTCGATGTTACGAAACTAGAAATGATATTTCCATCATCCAATGCTATGAGTAAATACACAACATGCCCTTTTAGAAGCATCTGAAAAGGTATGCAGTTGAATGGAAATTGCATTGTCCGGCAATGGATTTTGAAAATAATATCGAGGAATACTTAACTACTTTAAATATTGGATCTCACTACACCATTTATTCCAAGAGATTTCTAATTGTTTCGGAAATTTGTCGTCCCAGTCTAATTTAGAACACCAAATTTCCTGAATTAAACATTTAACTAGAATAGTATAGGGACCCACCAGACCCATTGGATCAAATAGTCGGCCAGCTGCTCGTAGCAAGTATCTTTTCGTGTCAGTTCTTTTAGAAAGAAATGTTTCCAGACCCTTAGAGTCAAAATAAAATGAATTAATTTTCTCGATCCAACCGATTCTAAGATCTTCGGAGCTATCAACTATGTGTCTAATGATTCATCACATTCATCTATATCAAATTTTAAATTCTTCAACTCTTGACCTAGTTCGGGAGAGTTGGTTCTCTATTTCCGAAGGTCCATGCTTGCGTCTCCAAAAATCTGTACACTCTCTTTACAAGTTGTCAAAGCTTGCTTGACACTGACCACTCAAAATCACTCAAAAACCTCACCACTCAGGAAATCATCAACATAGAGCGATTGGCTAAGATGCTTAGTAGTTAGAGGAAATGTATCTGCGTATTTTTCCAGATGATGTTTTATTGTAGCAGCAAAAAGGAATGGACTTGATTTCACTCCAAATAAAACACGCGTGATTCGGAACAATTCAAACTTCTTGTTTTTATAATCGGTTCCTGGATCTTCATCCCAGTAAAATCTTGTGAAATCCCTCTCACTTTCATTTATTTCAATCATCAAAAAGGCCATTTTTATATCGGCAACAAATGCAATCCGGTTTGTTCTAATTTTGATCAAAAGGAGAAATAAGTTTGGTAAAAGATTAAGTCCCTCATGCAAACAGTCATTCAAGGATAGTTGTCCCTTCGAATGCGAGGATGCATCAAAAACGATTCGTAATTTGCTCGTAACTTTATCAGTACGAATCACTGCTCTATGTTTCAGATAAAATGTATTTTGCTGAATATTTTCTTCCTCTGCTGGAACACGCTCTATAATATTCTCGGAAAGATAATTTTTTAGAACTGATTTATATTCATAAAATAAGGAAGGATCATTTTTAAAAGATGTTCTCAATTTCTCAAATCTATTCGTTGCCGTATGTTCATTATTTCCTAACAATGCTTTCATATTTGGTTTCCAAGGAAACTTTACCTTGTACCGCTTATTTTGGTACGAAATTCCAGCTTCAAATTCAGACATTGAATCTTTATCAATATTTTTGTCATCAAATTCCTCTGCCTCTATGCCCAGATTTTCTAAGTTCCAAAATTCACTGAGCTGTTTAGATATGTTATCTTCGTTGACCATAACACTCATTGTGATTTGCTCTTCACAATCTGTGTCTCGCCCCTGTAAGGACCACCCAAATAATGTTTCGACTGCTACAAGAGTTTTGTTTAGACGTGTAATTCTGAGTGCGCAAAGAGAAACTAAGATCCTCCCTTTTTTACAGGGAAATAGCATTAATACTACCCATTTCACCAGAAAGGAACTAAACAGCTGTAGTTTATATCATAATAAATATAACTTTTTTGTGTAAGTCAAAATATTTATCACAGTTTACGGACCAAAAATATTTAAAATTATTGCTTATGTACATTTTTCAGAAAAAATACAAAATTACTTAAAATTTATTTTAATTTTATCCCGCATTAATAATAATAATACATTTCATTTCAATTATAAAATAAATAGTGAAATTCAATTTAATTAATTAACATAAAATACATAACCTAAATATTTTATAATATATATTTAAAGGAACAATTTTGATTGATTTATTAAATATAGAAAAGTACTGTCAGGTTGTACAATATTATTATCTTGCTTGCGTATTACAGGCATACGATTTACTAAATGAAATTCGATTCAAAGAAGAAAATTACAGTTATCTTTTAAATCCCCGAAACTTTGTTTCATCTTATTGCTGTTACATAATCACTATCACCTCTAGTTAAATTTATGAAACGGATATCAAAATATCCAAAATTAATTTAACATGTTTGTGAAAGTTTTGTAATATTTAATGCAGTATTATTTACATCGTGGTAACGATTTCAGGACCATTTTTACACGTAGGTTACAGCGTAAACTGAAGTCACTCGGCTGGGCCCTCCACTTTAAAAGTTTAAACATGAAATTTTGTGGGAAGGGTATTACAGACAGTTCAAAGACAGTATGCGGCTCGGATACTGCGGAATAGACACGCCTCATATAGAGTTACTATATTTTGCACTAACAATTTTCGGAAGTGCTCTTGGAAACCTTCGTGTGGAAGAGACTTGAGAGAGATTAAAAGAGTTTTAAAGGCAATTAATTCCAAAGTCATGTAGCTTCAGAATATGAGTAAGCAGCTTTCTTCAATTGTTTAAGAATTTCTTTTGCCTATTTATTATTCATAGTGAAAAGCAACACATGAGGAAAAAGTGATTTATGATTTTGTTTAAAAAAAAAAGAAAAAAAAAATTCTGAGGCTTACGCTGAAAATTATGACTTTCTCAATTTTGTTGATGCTATGATTGAGAGGTCGGGACATCATAATATTTTAATAGGTATATATCAAACTGGTGAAAGCCCGCCCCCCAAAATTTTATGTATTACTGTTAAAAACTGTGTAGTGCCATAATGTTGTCTTTCAATTTGTAAAATCTTTAATTTTATTTTTTTTTATTATTTTTGATGCGGAGGTACTTGTCCTGATACATTCCCCTTTTGTTATTCACTGCGAAGTCTTGCGTGGTCCTTTATTTTAGGAGCACCATTTAGGTGAGCCAGTAATGCCCTGTATGAGGAGACAACACGTTAACGACCAAGCCTTATTCGGAATTTGAAACCAAGCTCACTGCTTGGAAGATCATGTCGCTAACCACTACACCATGTGGGCGGCTCTGTATTATATACGCTAAGAAATTTCCCGGCCGTATAAAATAACTTATCTTTGAGGGGAACAACACCCCTGGATTTTCACACTAGAATTATATTCTAACTCATGATTAAAATTTATACATATATCCAATGGAATATATATATATATATATCCCATTATTCGAAATTTATCCAACTTGGTGGTGAAAAAAAATCTAACTTTAAAATGTTTAGATTATCTACCACTCATCTTTTAGATTAAATAAGTTTTATATAATTGTAATATGCTAAAAATTTGGTTCATTGTATACATTTAACAATTAAAATAACAATTGTAAAAACCGGCGAACTGTAACGTCAGTGGAAATTCAAAAAAAAATCCAACTTTAAAATGCTTAGAATATCTACCACTCATCTTTTAGATCAAATAAGTTTTATATAATTGTAATATGCTAAAAATTTGGTTTATTGTATACATTTAACAATTGTAAATAACAATTGTAAAAAGTGGCGAACTGTAACGTCGGTGGAGATTCCAAAAATGAGTATTTATCGGTAATAAGTGCAACCATGAAGCTACTGGAGGAGGGGAGGCTCAGTGTTAAAAATGTGTCTCCGATTTGGTTGCTACCACTAGATGGCGCGCGCGCCTGAACAGTTGCCGCTATAACACGGAAACCATGAAGCTACAGAAGGAGGGGAAGCTAGTGTTAAAAATGTGTCTCCGATTTGGTCGCCACCACGCGGTCGCCACGATGGCGCGCGCGCCTGATCTGTTGCCGCTATAACGCGGAAACCATACGCTTTAATATGGATTTTTCGTATTTTTCAAAAGAAATAATTTTGTTTTTAAGCGCATTTTTAATATGAATTTATTTATTCAACTTAACAATTGTTTATCTTCATTCAAAATGTTTATTTGAACTGCCTTTTTTGCTAAACTTTATTAAAATTCTTAAGGGGGAGGTCACCTTTGCATGCACAAAAATACACTGATTTTACTACCAAGCTTAATGTGTTGTTAAACAGTTAATTTGTAATTAATTTGAACCAATTTTTAAAGGTGAATTGTACAAAGTTTTATCTATTAGAAAAAATAAACAGAAATGTTGGGAGATTATTAGAAATTATTTTAAGAAAAAAATGTTTTATGAATAGTGAATCTTAGATCAATGCAATGTGCAGAGTATTTTTTAAAACTATAAGAGATTTATATAAAATTATTTGTATATATTTTATCCATAGGTTATAATTTAATCTGCACCTAAAATAGTTACCATATTTCGCATAAAAATATTTTTTTCAGGCAAATGTATTGTAATGTACAAAAAAATATAAATTAAAAAAAAAAAAATTCTGCAAAAAAATACCTTAATTTAGGTAAAAATTGTAGAAACATGCAAGATATACATGTATAAAATAATTTTAGCAATTTGTGATGATTAGTTTTGATATAACATTAATTTAATTCAAAATGTTGTCAACTTTTTTCTAATTCCGCGCATGCATTTTATATGCAAACAAGAAATAAAAATTCTCAACTCTGTGCTAAAGGTAAAAAATTAAGAAAACAGTCAAAATTATAAATCACATTTATTATTAAATTTAAGCTTTTATTTTATATTACTTTTGAATTGAATATCAATAAATAATGTTATAAATATCTGTAAAACCTGTCATGTATAATTTTTTGTTCAAATTTATCTATAGTAAATTGTGTATCAAGCATTAATTTTTTATTTTATATTAATGTATTAATAGTGTATGTTGTTAGTTTCAATTCTTTATAATTATGAAATACTTTTCTTATATTCAACATATTTTGTGGTTATGGCAAATTAAATACACGTCTGTGCTAAAGCCATCATTATTTTTTAAATTGTTCACAGAAATAAAATATTTCCACTATGAAAACTTCATAAAACTGGTGAATATGCTGAAACCTTAATATAGAATTTAATTACTGTTAAGTTAGTTTTGATAAGTAAATAAGTTTTCGTTGTATGATAAAAAATGTTGTCACTATAAATGCTTATGCAAAATCTGTTGTGTATAAGTAAAAAAAAAAATTAATATTTTGAGATCTTTTTACTGTGAGTACAATAAAACCCATACTTTGTGTAACTAGCTCGCTCTAGAAAATAATGGATCATTATTTACTCATTTCCCTTAAGGGGAGTGGTCACTTTTACGTACCTTTAAAAGTATCATTTTTAGACCTATGTTCGAGTGTATGTGCTACTCATGATTTTTGCTTGATTTACATGAAATTTTTTGAGTAACTGCCTATAATATTGTTTATTATACATGCAATTTTTCAAGGTAATTAATAAAAATGACTTTTTATGCATAAAAAGTGAATATTTTTTTTTTTAAATCGAGCATTTTGCAGTCAACTACTGTGCGCATTCTGTCAAAATAAATTAAGTTACATTAATAATTTTTAACTATATGTGATTACAATACTTCAGGCAACAATATAAAGAAACATTATTCTAATATATATTAAAACATTTTAGTAGGTGCTATTTTTAATTAGAAATTTCAAAAATGACTGAGTAAAAGCTTATAAAAAATTCTTTAAAAAATTAAAATATATTAAGGTTAAAACATTTTGGTGGATTTTGTTGTCTAAAGTGTTGTAATCACATATGGTAAGCAATTATTAATGTAACTTAATAATTTATTTTGATAGAATGCGCACAGTAGTTGACTGCAAAATGCTCGATTTAAAATAAATATTCACTTTTTATGCATAAAAAATTATTTTATTTATTTATTAATTACCTTGAAATATTGCATATATAATAAACAGTATTATAGGCAGTTACTCAAAAAATTTCTTGTAACTCAAGCAAAAATCATGAGTAGTACATACAATCCAGCATAGGTCTAAAAATGATACTTTTAAAGGTACGTAAATGTGACCACTCCCCTTTTAAGGTGGAAGATCACCTTAAACCTTCAAAAAACTCAATTTTTTATTATGATTTAATTTTGAAAAATGGAATATAAGGATTCTTATGAAAAAAAATTTAAGTCGATACTACAATTAGAACCAAATTTATGACCAAATGTATAAAGCTAATAGTAAAGTAATTTATAGAAAGTTTAAACTTTAAATTGCTTTTTCTAAAATCTGTTATTTTAAAAGTTGTGCGCACTATTTCTTCAAAACTAATCATATCAAATTGCTCAGATTTTTTGTATACATGTATATCTTGCATGTTTCTACAATTTCTACCTAAACTAAGGTATTTTTTTGCAGAAAATTTTTTTTTTAATTTATATTTTTTTGTACATTACAATACATTTGCCTGAAAAAAATATTTTTATGCGAAATATGGTAACTATTTTAGGTGCAGATTAAATTATAACCTATGGATAAAATATATACAAATAATTTAATATAAATCTCTTATAGTTTTAAAAAATACTCTGCACATTGCATTGATCTAAGATTCACTATTCATAAAACATTTTTTTCTTAAAATAATTTCTAATAATCTCCCAACAATTCTGTTTTTTTTTTCTAATAGATAAAACTTTGTACAATTCATCTTTAAAAATTGGTTCAAATTAATTACAAATTAACTGTTTAACAACACATTAAGCTTGGTAGTAAAATCAGTGTATTTTTGTGCATGCAAAGGTGATCTCCTCCCCCTTAAGAATTTTAATGAAGTTTAGCAAAAAAGGCAGTTCAAATAAACATTCTGAATGAAGATAAACAATTGTTAAGTTGAATAAATAAATTCATATTAAAAATGCACTTTAAAAAAAAAAACTTATTTCTTTTGAAAAATACGAAAAATCCATATTAAAGCGTATGGTTTCCGCGTTATAGCGGCAACAGATCAGGCGCGCGCGCCATCTAATGGTGGCGACCAAATCGGAGACACATTTTTAACACTAGCTTCCCCTCCTTCTGTAGCTTTGAAGCTACAGAAGGAGCGTAAGCTTCAATGGGGAATTTTCCGAAAAATGAACCATGAAGCTACAGAAGGAGCGGAAGCTTCAATGGGGAATTTTTCGAAAAATGAACCGATTGTTGTCGCTCACCGGTAGAGGGCGCGACATGCAAGCGAAGTGACTATTTTACATTGAGTTATACGGCGTGGTGGTGAAAGTTGTTTTATAAATTTTAAAATTTATTCTGTGTGCAGAAATATGCCAAACACGTGTTTTGCTCCGGGTTGTTCTACTGGCTATAGATCAGCGTTAAAAAGAAATAAAGAAACTGGACAGAGAAATCCTAGTATATTTGCTGCTCCTAAGGTGAGAACATTATTATTGTTTTGTGTGAATATAAGATGTATAATAATGAGAGAAAAGTACAGCTGCTGTGTTTTAAGTGAACGCAAAGTTAAGACAATAAAAGATGTACGATACTTACGTATATAAATTTATCTATAGTAAATCTATAAACTTCTATCTATAGTAATATATTATATAGTAATTGTATATCACACATTTAATTTTTATTTTATAATAACGTATTAATAGTGTATGTTGTTAATTTCAGTTCTTTATAATTATGAAATACTTTTCTTCTATTCAATATATTTTGTGGTTATGGCAAATTGAGCTACACGTCTTAACTAAAGCCATAATTTTTTTTTAAATTGTGCACAGAAATAAAATATTTCCAGTTAACTTTTCTTAATATTGAATTTTATCACTATTAAGTTAGTTGATAAGTAAATAAGTTTTCATTGTATGATAAAGAATGTTGTTACTATAAATGCTTGTGCAAAATCTGTTGAGTATAATTTAAAAAAAAATTAATATTTTCCTATCTTTTTACTGTGATTACAATGAAACCCATACTTTGTGAAAAAGCGAAAATATAGCTGATTTGTCCATATCAATGTTATTTGGGGGTTTTTCTTTTTAATTTGCTGAAAATATTTGTAATCGATAATTTACCAACTTGAAGGTAATTCCTGACAATGCTGGAACCATAATATTGAATTTAATCACTATTAAGTTAGTTTAATTACGTAAGTTAGTTAAAGTACGTAAAAGTGACCACTCCCCTTAAGGAGAGTGGTCACTTTTAAGTACCTTTAAAAGTATCATTTTTGGACCTATGCTGGATTGTATGTACTACTCATGATTTTTGCTTGATTTACAAGAAATTTTTTGAGTAACTGCCTATAATACTGTTTATTATATATGCAATATTTCAAGGTAATTATTAAAAAAATAAAATGATTTTTTTATGCATAAAAAGTGAATATTTTTTTAAATCGAGCATTTTGCAGTCAACTACTGTGCGCATTCTATCAAAATAAATTATTAAGTTACATTAATAATTGCTTACTATATGTGATTACAACACTTTAGACAACAAAATCTACCAAAATTTTTGAACCTTAATATATTTTAATTTTTAAAGAATTTTTTATAAGCTTTTACTCAGTCATTTTTGAAATTTCTAATTAAAAATAGCACGTACTAAAAGGTTTTAATATATTTTAGAATAATGTTGCTGGATATTGTTGCCTGAAGTATTGTAATCACATATAGTAAAAAATTATTAATGTACCTTAATAATTTATTTTGACAGAATGCACACAGTAGTTGACTGCAAAATGCTCGATTTAAAAAAAAAATTCACTTTTTATGCATAAAAAGTCATTTTTATTAATTACCTTGAAAAATTGCATCTATAATAAACAATATTATAGGCAGTTACTCAAAAAATTTCATATAAATCAAGCTTAAATCATGAGTAGTACATACAATCGAACATAGGTCTAAAAATGATACTTTAAAAGGTACGTAAAAGTGACCACACCCCTTAAGTAAATAAGTTTTCATTGTATGATAAGCAATGTTGTTACTATAAATGGTTATGCAATATCTGCGTACAAAATCTGCTTATGCAATAAAATGCGGACTCTGTGAAAATTAAAAAATATAGCTGATTTGTCCTTATCAAAGTTATTTGTTTTTTTCTTTTTAATTCGCTGAAAAAATTTGTATTCAGAAATTTACCAACTTGACGATTATACCTCCGGTTTTAAAAAGTGTAATCTGAGATGCTTTGACTGATTTTTTTTCCAAACGAAGATATTTTAAAGTATTGTCTGATTAAATACTGAACTGACTTCCTATTTTATTAGTCCTGATAAGAATTTATTTGTGATTGATAAAAAATGTTGCTTTTCTACTATGTGTGTGTGTGTGTGTTTTGGTTAATCAGTATTATTTCTCACATTTTTTTTTTCCATAAGAGATTATGAACAATGATAAAAAACTTTCTTCACAATTCTTTTCTGTAATTTCATTTCCTTAATTATTAAATTATTACAAAATTCTGAACTAATTTATTCTGAAACCAATACACAATTATTCTGAAAAAGTTTATTTACTCATTTCCTTTAAGAATTTTATTGAATTGTAGCAAAAAAAACACTTGAAATAAAGATTTTGAATGAAAATAAAAAAATGTTAAATTGAATAAATAAATTCATATTAAATACGCACTAAAATAAAACAACTTGTTTTCGCTAGGAAAAATACGAAAAATCCATATTAAAGCGTATGGTTGTCCGTGTCTAAGCCGCCCGCTAGTGCACGCGAGCGCCCTCTAGTGGCGGCGACAAAAAGGGAGACACATTTTTAACACTGAGCTGCTCCTCCTTCTGTAGCTTCATGGGTATAACTAATCCAGTTCCAAAGAAATTAGAGATGCCAAAAAACGAGTAGTTTTCAGTAACAGGTACGACCGATCGAGTTAAAAAAAAATTACCTGTTACTCTAACCTCGTCTTCCAGTTTTATTCCCGTCACCCTCTCTCCCCTCCATAGTCATTTACCGAGATCTATACCCCGTACCTGTTACCGCTTCGCCTAGTGCCTAGTCTGAATCAGCTGTACCTGCCGACGGCCAAATGGCTGTCATGGGGGGGGGGGACATCTAACACAGTTTCTCCCCACTTGACACCTCTACGGGATATCAGCGGACACAAGCTTTAGCGCAATGCCCACATTTCACTTTCGTTACGCGAGGGAGTGTTATCTGTTCTCAGAAATGGTTTCCGGGTTTGCTGTTGTTTTTCACATATAACTACTATTGTGATTTTTAGGAGCAGTTTAGTTAGTCGTTTACTGAGAGTTTCTGCATATTTTTCTGAGTTTTTTTGTTCTTTTTTTCTCCAAAATGATAAGAAGCCGTAATCCTTTGACTCAAGACGAAATTAACGCCATTTTATTTGCGGACACCGATGAATCGGATATTGATGTAGAGAAGGGGTTCTTAAACTTTTACATAGTCCGAGAACCCCCTCTTGAACGACATTTTTTTTTTTTGCGGACCCCTCCCAACCCCACGCATTTTATGTCGTTCTTAAGACTTAATTTCTTGCTCAATAATCTCATGGGCACTACGTTATAATAAATATTGGTAAAAATGCAATGCTGGTTATTTTAATGAATGGTCTTGCGCATTTATAGAGACGAACATTTTCATTAGGATATAGAATAAAAAACATAAAATTGATATACGTAAATAGTAATAAAAAGAACTAAAAAAGTTACAAATCATAATACATTAAACTTATACAAACATTTCTTGGTCAAATATTGGTCAAAATAGATCTTATTATAATGTTTTCTGTAAATAATTTTTACTTTAATGATATGGGTGCAGTTGTTTTCTTGAAAATAGAACCGCAATGTCGGGCTCTATGTTGAAAAGTTTTAGTCTGAGGTCCGCTTCAACGTTGAGTTTTTTTCTATACTTTTATTTCATATATAACAGTACCGAAAAAGCATATTCACATATACATGTTATGCAGAACATAATCAAATGTTGGAGCGCTTTATTCGCAAGTGCAGGGTAATCAGATCTGAGAAGTAACCAAAAGTTTGTGAGTTCAGTTTTGTTTAATTGTAGTTTCAAAGACGTATCGCATAATAATTCCACGAGAATATCTTGTTCAAGCATAGATAAATGTTTAGCATTAGTAACTTCCATGTTGAATGGATCCATAATCCAGTTGTTGCCAGAATCAGGACTGGGAAAATAATTCCTAAAGCTGCTTTTTAGAGCCATTAAATGTATAACAAAAATCTGCTGTGTTTCATTGGGGAGCTCTTTATTGGAAGTTTCTATAAAATCGTTGAGCGTTGGAAAAGACTCATACACACTGTTGTGAATGCGTTTCGACTTTTTTTTCATAAAAGTGATTATAAAAAAAGTACCTTTTTTATAATCACTTTTATAAAAAAAAAAGTGATTATTAAAGTTGAGTATTTGTATTTTATCTTCAACTTTAAATATATTTGCAACTGCACCTTGTAGACTCAAATTCAGTTCATTCAAATAAATAAAAATATCAGTCAAGTAAGCAACCTTAGCTAACCAGGAAAAATTCTTAAAATATCCGTTCAGTTTAAATTGCGTATCCATTAAAAATAATCGTATTTCATCATGAAGCTCAAAAAGTCGATTGAGTACTTTCCCACGTGACTAGGCAAGGTAGTATTTTCTGGTAACAGGTAGGGGAAAATACACTTATACTTATTTCGTCCCCGTTCCCCGCCTGGCGGCCCTATTCTATTCGCCTGGCGGGAGTATTCTATCGTTTGACACGTACGCCGTACCTGTTACTTTTGAAAATCCGTAACAGGTCCAAAGTTCAGTTAGCACATACCTGTTACAAAGTAACAGGTCCAGTATTTCCGATCCATCCCAAAAAGAAATACCTGTTACTCTAACGTCGTCTTCAAGTTTTATTAATTGCATCCGTTACCCCATCACCCTCTCCCCTCCCCCCCCCCCCACCACCATACTCATTTACCGAGTCGGTCTATACCCCGTACCTGTTACCGCTTCACCTAGTGCCTAGTCTGCTACGTAGTACATAGTAGTATAAAGTATAAACGAGTGTGGAAACACTCGTTTAGGTAAGGGAATATTTTCTGGTAACAGGTAGGGAAGATCAGGGTACAAGTAAAAAATACTCGTATACTTATTTTGTCCCTGCCTGGCGGCCCTACGCAGTACTAGGTATGTACGTATGTAATAGGTGTGTGAATGTGCAATGTGGTAGGTATGCAAGTGGGGGAGTAAAGTGCGAGGGGCGAGGGCCTGATATGAGGACTGCGAGGAGTATTCTAACTGTTATTTTTGAAAATCGGTAACAGCTCCAAAGTTCAGTTAGCACATACCTATTACAAAGTAACTGTTCTAGTATTTTCGAACCATCCCTAAACGTCGGTCAGTATTTCTTGTTAATTTGTTCAATTGAGTAAGGTGTTTAATTTGGGTGCCGATTGGTTCATCTATATAACTGAGTTGCTAAGCCGATTCATTGGGCAGCCCATTGGAGATAACTACGGTATCAATTTACTTCATTTTGGTATTAAACGAAAAATTTTAATCTATAGATATTTCAGATTTGGTTTTTGTAACCGCAATTTATAATAATTGCAAGATAAAAAAAACTTTTTATATACCATGTTTTTAAATTTTCTGTTGAATCATATAAACTTGACAATTCTATGTATTAATAAATACTTTTTTAAATTTTTTTGATGAATTATCCCATAAACTTGAAAGAAAATGAAGTTAATTGGAAGTTAACTTGCGTTTAACTTTTCATTCCCGTCCCGGTCGATAGATGGCTGCACCAGTCTACAAAACAAAATTAACTTAAAATGAATTCAAACCTGCTTAAATATGTCTAAAAGTATTAAAATAATGCATTGTCATCGTGTTCGGAGATATTCTAAAAGTTTCAAATGTCTAGCTAGTCGGGAAGTTAGTTAACAATCGATTGCAAGATTTGTACTGGGCAAACACACAAACACACAAACACACAAACACACAAACACACAAACTTACAAACACACATACAAACTAACAAACAAACAAGAAAGCGAGTTAATAAAAACATGGAAAAATTTGACAAAAATGAACAATCCGGAAGAAAGGTCGGGATTGAATTTCGCTCCAAAGAACCAAATTTTTAAAAACCTGCATTTAAAATTCAAAAATCCACTGTTTAAAAGTCCACTGTGCTCCAATATGGTTTAGTAAGTCTAGAAAAAAAATCAAAATATAAAACAAGGGGACAGGAGAAAGAATTTTTAAATTAACACTCGTGCGGGATTTCTAAGACAAATTTATAAAACATAGCATAAAATTACATTTCAAGATACGATTTCCAACACAGTGTTATTAAAGCTAGGTAAGAAACGTATATAACTGGCAGAAAACTTACCAAAATACGAATAAAAATCAAATTCATTCGATGGATAAGGTATAAATGGATACCCATACATTGCCGTCGTATTACTGCCATTAGAGACGGGGTAGCTAACGAAACTTCCTGTAAATGCAAAATATTATAAAAACATCAAGTAACCTGAAACATTATATAGAGGATTTATCATCTCTCAAAGTTCAATATTACTAGAACAGATATATGTTTGTGTATATATGACACGGTGCTTACACCGCGTAACCTTTAATCTACTAATTAACACTTAATGGAAGTCATTAACAAAAGGCCGGTAAAATAACTAATGCTTAAATAACAAATAAGGACTTCTTTTATTAATATTTCTTAAAAGTCAATCCCATCCGCGCCAATTTTCCATCATCTCTCAGCTCACGACACGCGACACGACCTCGTCCAACGGCGGACAACTCTAATCTATGCTTTGTTCTTATAGCTTGATACCGTCTTATAGCTTGATACCTTATGCTTTGTTATTATAGCTTGATACGTTCTTATAGCTTGATACCTTATGCTTTGTTCTTATATGTTTCTTTGTTTTCGCGTTTATGCAAAGGCGCGGGCGTCAGCCGGCGTCCTGTGACCGATGATTCACTCTCATGATCTTTCGAACATTCGAGAATATGAAGCAATCCTCTGAGATTCGCTCAAGGCCTCTCTTAATCCGAGAGATTAAAAGCGTTCTCCTGTGTTAATAAATAATGAATTTGTCATAGTAAATTGCCGTTTAACGCAAATTTTCCTAATTTTAAACCAATTAAATCTAGTTAGTTATAGTTTACGTTCCTAGCATTATATATATATATATATATATATATATATATATATATATATATATATATATATATAAAAGGCAAAGTCTGTGTGTGTGTGACCGAGTTTTTGTCTGGTCGCGGCGCAGCGCAAAGACGGTAGGTCGGACAGTCTTGAGATTCGACACGAAGATGCCTCCCGAGGTCTCATTATGCACCTCGAAGCCCTTTTTTCGATTTTTTAATTAGATTTTCTGTAATTAAATATTTAGTTGCGATTTGGAGCTCCCGGACGAGTAAAAGCTCCGTATATCCTAACGTATCCGTCCAAGAATTTTTTTTTTTCGGACGAGCCTATACGGGAAAGATGACACTATACGGAAATCACAATTAAAATTGTCTGTCTTAATTTATCGATTAATTGTGATTTTTTTTCGATCGCCTGTACGCACCCGTTTTTCGGAAAAAAACGCGATTTTGTCCGTGACCCTTTTTTCCAAATTGTCGAATCGATACGTAAATGTCGTTACATTTTTACGAAATTTTTATCTCAGAGACCCTAGACATCACAGTTTCGAAAGCCAGAACCAAAATTAATTTACAAATTGTAGTTATTTTTTAATAATTTATTTTATGATTCGGAAACTCTTGCGAGAAATCTCATTTTGGAGATTTCGTTCTTCATTTCCGGACGAAGGTAAAGCGGGTGAAAATAGGAGAAAAACCAGTTTTTCGACGTCATGCACGTGATGTGTTGGGGCGTTTGTTTTCTATGAGGGATTGGGTGGTTAAAGGAAATCGATTACTATTGCAGTGATAATCGATTAAAAAATCACATTTAGTAATGCCGTAATTGTTTTGGCCAGCACTTAGTTAATATCATATAATTTGTGGTGTATTTGTGGAAAAAATCTATGAAGATTTCAAAGAATTTCAGCATGTGGAGGATGTGATATATTCGCTTTCAAGGAAATCGATTACTATTGCAGTGATATTCGATTAGTAATCCTATGTCAAAAATTTTGCCAAAATGTGCCAGAAAGGATTAAATTTATATGGGTAAAATAATGTATCGTGGTGAGGAAAAGGATGACAGCGACACCCATTAACAAAGGGTTAAGGCTACTAAAAAATTGGTAATTACATTACCCGAGCAACGCCGGGACGGGTACAGCTAGTGTGAAATAAATTTCAAACCTTTTATTATTAAAACGCCAATCTAAATTCTTTCACCCTTTTGCAATAAAGCATTACCCCTCAAATCCAACCCGAATAATCAATTAGTTTTTCCCCTAAGGGCCTGTTCACATAGGAGTCAGTTGCGTTGCATTAAGGAAAAGATGACTTTAAGACGAAAATAAACCAATCATAGGCGTTAAAAATTTCATTGCTAATCGTTTGGAGGCATATGATTGGTTTATTTTCTTCTCAACGTCATCTTTTCCTTAACGCAACGCAACGAACTCCTATGTGAACAGGCCCTATGGCCACACGAGTAAAGAAGTATATAACGAAGTCTATTCTAAGAGCTATGACGTGAACCCTTTCGATGATCACTCCATGTGGCGTGATGGTCATGTGTCAGTTTTTAACCAATTAAAGTTCAGCCCGCCTGAAAATCAGCGCCTTTCCCAATAATTCCGGGCCTCTTTGTGTTCTGCCACGGTACTGTCAAGATGTAATTTTGGGCGCGCTGCGTCCCCTTTGTCTTGGGATGATCCAACAAGTTCTGGACTTATAATTGTCCGATTGCATTGTGAAAGCTTCCAACCGTCTAAATGTCTTCATCGCAGTTGTATGCAGTGTTTTTCGACACCGTGAAGTTTCCAAATAAAAATCATATTGAAAATGTGGCTGACTCCTCGTCGTTCTGGATGTGAATTAAAAGCGCCTGCCTGTACTCGACGACCACTTCTATTGCCAAGTGCCCCGTCACGACTAACACCCGAAAATATCACGAGTTCACCGGCCCGAAGTGCATCGCCACCGTAATCATTACATATATATATATATATATATATATATATATATATATATATATATATATATATATATATATATATATATATATATATATAAAGAAATCTACTGGTCGACATTTCGGCGGTACCCGGACGCATATTACCATTCCTTACATGAATTCACGCCATTACATCTTAAGGCGGCTGCTGATTGGTCAATTGAGTTTGCATCCGTAATTGCCATAATATTTGATCCTAAGCGCATTTTAAATGAGATAAATGCTAAAATATATTTCTTAGTTGCTTTCATTTCGATAATTGCATAATATTTGATCCTAAGCTTATTTTAAATGAGATAGAATCTATTTCTGAGTTGCTTTCATCTTTATTTATCTTTTTACACCATATTTTACAAGGAACGTGAATTTTTTTAAGTGGCGCCACCTATTAATGTAAAAGTAATTTAAAGTGACAAGCTATTTGTAAAAGAAATTTTCGCCATAAATGCCTTCATATTTCTTTTTTGTGTATGGAAAATTTTAAGAAATTATCAATTTCCGTAGTAATTTCACTGTAAAATTTTAGAAGTAGAATAAAATAGAGTAAATATTACTCAAAATTGAATTTTTTTCTTAAATTTAAATGTTGAATTAAAAAGAAGGAAAGATATTTTCTTTTTTTTAAATTTAAATGTTGAATTAAATTTTTTTTATTTTTTTTAATTAAAATCTTAATTGCAAGATGCAAATTATGTATTTTTTTGCTGTTTTGCACACTTTAGTTTTTTAACCTAACTCTTAAAAAATAAAAATTACAAATACTCTTCTAAAAATTATCAAAAATAGTGATGGAAGTTTTGATTCTTGAAAAACAGACATGCTTTCATAAGCATCAGCGCACCAAATACACAAATACCGATGTAAACTCAATTGACCAATCAGCAGCCGCCAACCGATGTAATGGCGTGAATTCATGTAAGGAATGGTAATATGCAGGCCGGCGGACTTTTAAGAGCTAAGCCTAAAGTTACGAAAAATTCCGAAATAGTAACATTTACAAACAAATCTATTTATTTAAGCTATATATGGGTTACTTACACATTCTTTTATTATTTTTCCACTAAAAAATTTTTGTTATACAGTTTAAAATATTTTTCGCTGGGACATAATGTCGAAATCCTACTCTCCCTTTCCACAGTAAGATACTTTCATCAACTGATATATACCTATCAGGAATATATCCAGAATATGTCAATAATATATCAAGAACTCTGAAAGTTTTGAATGATTAAATCTAAAAAAGGTTTAATTTTTTCAATCTTTTTGGCATTAGTAGAAGTGAAATGCAAGTATCGAAGAATTTCGATGCGTTGGTCCCGACTCATAACCTTACTGAAAAAAGGTTTTGCAATCATTGGATTCGTTGAGTAGTACATCTTAATTTTTGGTTTTTTAACGATACCCATTAAAATTGTCAAAGCAAATTAAACAAACATTTCTTCTTTAGTTACAGGCAAAAATACTTCGAGGATAAACTCTGTTCACTTTCCGGATTTATGAACCTCTTATACGCATTAATTTGGTTAGTATAATATAATACGCATTAATTTAGTTATTAAATCCATTACAGTTTCATCAAAAAAACATCTGAAATAATACAATTCATTTGATACAGCATCATCGACTTTTATTCCGCATGCCGCTGTGAATGTTAGTAGAGGTAAATCCCTTACGGGAGAAGACCACAAAGAAGTACCGTCCCGCGATATACTCAGAATAGAAATGTCTGATATATCTTCATAATCACTCTGATCTCCGTGTTCCAAATAAACAGATTCACCCGACGAGATTTTTGTATCACTGTCACTACTTTCATTTTCAGACACATTTCTTATCAATTCAGAAATTTCGTCTTCTGTTAAATATTTTCTCCTTTTCTCCATATTAAATCATCAAAGGAAAGAAATCTCACTGCAACAGAATCTGATTCTGACTCAAAACCCATATACCCAATGCTACAATCCCACCGCAAAAGAAAAATAAACAAAGATATCTCGTAAACAAAGACCACGTGCAAAGTTAAAATGCCCTACCCGCTGACAGCCAAACGCAATACATCCATTCCTCCGTTTGTTTACATAAAACGATAGACCGCATGTGATTCATACTAGTCTTGTTTTCGAATAGAAGGTCCCAACTACGTGTACTCCAAATTTCATAGACATGTGGTGCCATGTTGTGTCCCAAAAATTAACTAATAAAACGTTCCGAACTACTGACACGTATAGGTGACGATCGGCCAGAAACGCGGATAGCTGCTGTCACGTATAGGTGACGATCGGCCAGAAACGCGGATAGCTGCTGTCACGTATACGTGACGTTCGCCGCGAAAGGGTTAATTAAATGAAGCGTGGAAAGAAGTGTATGTGTGGAATGTAGATATTTCGGTTGTTTGTACATATACATATAGATCTCGGGTTAATTCCATTCATTTTTATTATCTTGGGCTACGCCAGGTAATTCTTTGTTTATGAAACCGGCAATTTTCACAGGGGTTTACGGGGAAGCCCTGACACTCCTCCAAGGGCCGGGATCCAGAGGGATATCATAATTGAAAGAAACATTTTAATACTGACATCAGCATGGGGGGGGGGGGGGAGTTGATTATAATATGCTGATGGTTTGCTGACCTGTGGGGAGGGGTATCGATTAGCATGAAATTACAAGTTTACATAATATACAAAAAGTCATATTAAGGGTACACCCGTGCAACGCGGGGTATATAAAGCTAGTCAAAAAATAAATAAATATAACGTTTGACAACTATAAAATCTGATCAGGATGTACTTAGAAGTTCTATTTAATTATCTTGCTACATTTTAAATTTTTATTCTAAAAAGGAATAATTTTATCTTTTCTCCATAAAAATTCATGTAAAGTATCATTTTATGGCTTCCTATAAACTTCACTGTTTCTTATCCTATAAATATATAGCTTTACAGTTTATGAATACTAAAAGGTTTTTGTGCCAATATTGAAATTCAAATTTAACAAAATAACAAATTTAGACTGTAAAATTTTTAAAGAATTTATAAGAGAATAACATATAAAAAAATATGAAAGAAAATAGGTAGTTATGGCTCGGGAATACATTATTCTCCCCTAAATAATTAAGAGTTTCAGTGCTTGGTTCAGCCCCTCCCCCATATAGCTTATCAAGTGTGGCACGCCTCCTAGGTTGAGGTTTGGTTTGGTTTGGTGCGCTACGGTCAACTTTTTGCTACACGGGGGCTAATTAGACCGGTACTTACAGTTTAAGATCGATCCCGAACGGCTACAAAGATCATGCCAACAGGTTGAGAACCACTGCTTTAAGAAGTCATCATCTAGTCTATGATAATCATAGGCGTAGCTTGATTCTAACTTTTGAGAGGAGGGGGGGGGGGCACGAACTGAATTCAGTGAGGGCCCTCCTCAGCGCATTGATTGCCGGACGGTCATTAAAATATAAATTATTATTATTTTTTTTAAACTGAAAAACAATAGAATTGATTTTTGAGTAGTATTCAAAAGTTACACAATGAAAAAAATAAATATATTATAAATAAATTGAAAAAAATATATAGCATGGAATTTTTGTTATGGATCATATCATAGTTAAAAACTATGTTAAGTTTAAAGACATAACAGGAATCTTCAGTTTCACCCCTAAGCATTCAAAATGACGCCTTTGATTAATGCCGAAAATTCAACTTTTATGTGATATTTTTCTACTGCATTACTTGAATCAATAATGAAGATATAAATGAAATTCTAGAATAATACCCATAATTACACGGCGATTAATTTTTGTATTATTTAACAGTATAATTCCTATGCAATGATGCAAAAATTTAACGAGATACACCCGCTGCTTATTTAAAGTCTCACATGAATAGATTATAAAGCTCTGCGACTAGATGTGCGGAATATAAAAAAAAACTTCAATAGCCGTGAATATATAAAAGTTCTTAAGTCGTACCTCACATTCATTACAGCGTTTATCATAAAATATGACCTTTACAAAAGAACAAATCGCTCTACGACGATTCAGTCTCTGTCCAGTTTCTATTCACACGTAAAACCGAAAATGATTCCCTCTCATCTTTGTTGTCATTTCAACACATCGATTCTTCCTAAATAAAACACTTCATTCACAATGTAGTCTTAGTGTCAACCATGGAGCTACAGAACGAGGGGAAGCTAGTGTTAAAAATGTGTTTCCGATTTGGTCGCCACCACTAGATGGCGCGCGCGAATGATCTGTTGCCGCAATAACACGGAAACCATACGCTTTAATATGGATTTTTCGTATTTTTCAAAAGAAATAAGTTTTTTTTAAAAAGTGCATTTTTAATATGGATTTATTTATTCACCTTAACAATTGTTTATCTTCATTCAAAATGTTTATTTGAACTGCCTTTTTTGCAAAACTTCATTAAAATTCTTAAGGGGGAGATCACCTTTGCATGCACAAAAATACACTGATTTTACTACCAAGCTTAATGTGTTGTTAAACAGTTAATTTGTAATTAATTTCATCCAATTTTTAAAGATGAATTGTACAATGTTTTATCTATTAGAAAAAAAAACAGAATTGTTGGGAGATTATTATAAATTATTTTAAGAAAATAATGTTTTATGAATAGTGAATCTTAGATCAATGCAATGTGCAGAGTATTTTTTAAAACTAAAAGAGATTTATATTAAATTATTTGTATATATTTTATCCATAGGTTATAATTTAATCTGCACCTAAAATAGTTACCATATTTCGCATAAAAATATTTTTTTCAGGCAAATGTATTGTAATGTAAAAAAAATATAAATTTTTAAAAAAAATTCTGCAAAAAAATACCTAAATTTAGGTAGAAATTGTAGAAACATGCAAGATATACATGTATTCAAAAAAATTTAGCAATTTGTGATGATTAGTTTTGAAGAAATAGTGCGCACAAGTTTCAAAATAAGTTTTTAGAAAAGCAATTTAAAGTTTAATTTCTATAAATTACTTTACTATTAGCTTTATACATTTGGCCATAAATTTGGTTCTAATTGTAGTATCGACTTAAATTTTTTTCACAAGATTCCTTATATTCCATTCTTCAAAATTAAATCATAATAAAAAATTGAGTTTTTTGAAGCTTTAAGGTGATCTCCCTCCTTAAAAGGGGAGTGGTCACATTTACGTACCTTTAAAAGTATCATTTTTAGACCTATGCTGGATTGTATGTACTACTCATGATTTTTGCTTGATTTACAAGAAATTTTTTGAGTAACTGCCTATAATACTGTTTATTATATATGCAATATTTCAAGGTAATTAATAAAAAAATAAAATGATTTTTTATGCATAAAATTGAATATATTTTTAAAATCGAGCATTTTGCAGTCAACCACTGTGCGCACTGTATCAAAATAAATTAGTAAGGTACATTAATAATTGCTTACTATATGTGATTACAACACTTTAGACATCCAAATCCACCAAAATTTTTTAACCTTAATATATTTTAATTTTTTTAAAGAATTTTTTATAAGCTTTTACTCAGTCATTTTTGAAATTTCTAATTAAAAATAGCACGTACTAAAATGTTTTAATATATTTTAGAATAATGTTTCTTTATATTGTTGCCTGAAATATTGCAATCACATATAGTTAAAAATTATTAATGTACCTTAATAATTAATTTGACAGAATGCGCACAGTAGTTGACTGCAAAATGATCGATTTAAAAAAAAATATTCACTTTTTATGCATAAAAAGTCATTTTTATTAATTGCCTTGAAAAATTGCATCTATAATAAACAATATTATTGGCAGTTACTCAAAAAATTTCATGTAAATCAAGCAAAAATCATGAGTAGTATATACAATCGAACATAGGTTTAAAAATGATACTTTTAAAGGTACGTAAAAGTGACCACTCCCCTTAAGGGAAATGAGTAAATAATGATCCATTATTTTCTAGAGCGAGCTAGTTACACAAAGTATGGGTTTTATTGTACTCACAGGAAAGAGATCGGAAAATATTAATTTTTTTTTTACTTATACACAACAGATTTTGCATAAGCAATTATAGTGACAACATTTTTTATCATTCAACGAAAACTTATTTACTTATCAAAACAAACTTAACAGTAATTAAATTCTATATTAAGGTTTCAGCATATTCACCTGTTTTATGAAGTCTTCACAGTGGAAATATTTTCTTTCTGTGAACAATTTAAAAAATAATGATGGCTTTAGCTCAGACGTGTATTTAATTTGCCGTAACCACAAAATATGTTGAATATAAGAAAATTATTTCATAATTATAAAGAATTGAAACTAACAACATACACTATTAATACATTATTATAAAATAAAAAATTAATGCTTGATATACAATTTACTATAGATAAATTTGAACAAAAAATTATACATGACAGGTTTTACAGATATTTATAACATTATTTATTGATATTCAATTCAAAAGTAATATAAAATAAAAGCTTAAATTTAATAATAAATGTGATTTATAATTTTGACTGTTTTCTTAATTTTTTACCTTTAGCACAGAGTTTAGCACAGAGTTGAGAATTTTTATTTTCTTGTTTGCATATAAAATGCATGCGCGGAATTAGAAAAAAGTTGACAACATTTTGAATTAAATTAATGTTATGTTGCTCATTGCAACCTATTTCTGGCATAAGAGGACCAGTATAAATTTCTTTTATCACTTAAAAAATAAATTAATTATTTATTTATTAATTATTTATTTATTATTATTTATTTTTAATTAATATACTTTGATCAGTATTGCTGTTTATAATGGTAAGTTTTGAATGCATTGGTCACAATTAGAAAATCTACTGATCATCCTAACAACATAACCAGCAACATAATTTATAATGAAATCTGGCCACTGGAACAACCAGGTGAAAAACATGTTGGCATATCTGTGCACAGAATAAATTAAAAAATTTGTAAAACAATTTTCTAAAACACGTGTCCATATAACGCAATGAAAACTGCGAACCAGAGGAACATGTCGCGCCATCTGCCGGTGAGCGACCATAATCGGTCCATTTTTCGAGGAATTCCCCATTGAAACTTACCCTCCTTCTGTAGCTTCATGGTGTCAACACTAGCAAGTAGAAAAAGAGATACACTTAAGTTTACGTCACAATATCGCAAGCATTTTCAAGAATCGATAAACAAATATCTCGATTAGTTGATAGTTCGGTGATATGATTAAATTTACCTATCCTATTTAGGGAACGAATTAGGGATGGATCGGAAATACTGGACCTGTTACTTTGTAACAGGTATGTGTTAACTGAACTTTGGACCTGTTACCGATTTTGAAAAGTAACAGGTACGGCGTATGTGTCAAACGATAGAATACTCCCGCCAGGCGAATAAAATAGGGCCGCCAGGCGGGGAGCGGGGACGAAATAAGTATACGAGTATTTTTCCGTACCTGTTACCAGAAAATACTCCCTTGCTTGGGCGGGAACGAAATAAGTAAACGAGTATTTTTCTGTACCTGTTACCAGAAAATACTCCCATGCCTGGGAGGGGAGCGGGGACGAAATAAGTATACGAGTATTTTTCCGTACCTGTTACCAGAAAATACTCCCTTGCCTAAACGAGTATTTCCACACTTGTTTATAATTTATATTTCTGCGTGATACGAAGGGTCGTCGGGGGCATACAAAACAAATAGACGAGTATTTCTTTGTGACCTTCCCCACTTCCTGTTTACCAGGAAATATTCGCTTACCTAAACATTTTCACGTTCGTTTATAACCATTATTTTCCAATAAAATTGACAGTTGATCTGAATTTCGTTGGACATATTCTTACTTTCTTCTTCATTTTAATTCATGACTATTATTAAATACTAATACACCCAAATACCTTTATAAAAATATTTACTTTCATTGGTTTTGAAATAAAATAACATTTTTGCGTTAATGTTGTTGATAAAATTCACTGATTATTCATTATAATATTCGTAATCATTTATGTGTTTTATGACAGGTGAAAAAATTGTATCTGCTCACTTGTCAGGATTTTTTGAATTAAATTGTTGATGATAATAAAAACAACGTCTTATGAAAAAAAATTTATTTTATATTAAACAAGATTATCATTAGGAAAACATAAATATATATTAGAAAAAACAACTTCGTATAAATGTATTTATTGTACAATAGGTATACATATTTTATAAATAATCAACTGAACAATTGTAGTTTGCACATGAATATTAATTATCCCTTTATGTAAATATGAAATAAACTGTACCTAATACAATTATATTAATATTACAGAAAATCTATTTAATAAAGTTTTATTGAATTAAAAAATAGAATATTATTTAATGTTCTAAAAATTAACAGTATTAACAGCTATCTTAATATTAATACTAACTTTTTGTATCCAAATCAAATAACATAACTGATTAGGTATTTAAATATAAACGCATTACATTAATTATTACGCATTATTGTTAAAATGTACATGGCATTTGTAAAAATCTTACATTAATCATTAAAAAATTTGTTACACTTAAATTTTTGGTTTCGTTACTTATTTGTTTATTTTCTTTATTTATTTTAATCTTAAAATAATTGCTCACGATAGACGGTCAATCACCACAGAATTGGTCTATTAGTTTCTATTTTTTTATGAATACAAAATAGCTTAATAACTATCAATAAATAAAACAATGAAAAATAATGACAGTAAGTAATAAAAAGATTGGTAGTTAATTTTTAATGATAATTGCCAAATTTCGAAGCCCTTTATAAGCAAAATTGAGCGTTCGTGTTTAAAAATAAAAGTTGATGACTTTTTCGCGATCTAACCAAGAACGGCGTTCGGATATTATTTAACCAGACTAGAAAAATATTCTCTCGCACGGGACAGGAGTTTCGAGGGCACAAAGCTTCTTTTTTGACTAAGAGACGGGTAATTAAATTTTTGTTCCGCCCACCATTTCATAGCAGACTAGGCACTAGGCGAAGGGTTAACAGGTACGGGGTATAGACCTCGGTAAATGAGTGCGGAGGGGAGAGAGGATGTCGGGATCACGGGAATGAAACTAGAAGATGAAGTTAGAGTAGCAGGTATTTTGTAACGGGTATTTTTTTTGATCTGGATCGGTTGTACCTGTTGTTGGGAGATGCTCGTTTGTGGAATCTCTGGAACGAATGTTTCGAGTTCTTCCGGGAGACATTATTCTCGATCATGGGTTTTTTCACATGACTCCGATGTACGGGTCACGGGAGTAGCATGAAATTCGCTTGATTCAGTTGGAACTGCAAATTGAAATAATGCAGATTTTATTATTTCTTTTCTGCTAAAAATTTAGTGATAGATATATAGAAAGTTTTCCTTTTTAACATAACATAGCTTAAATCACCCTGTCATGCCGAAAATCTTCCTTTTTATCATAACCATGAAGCTACAGAAGGAGCGGAAGCTTCAATGGGGAATTTTTCGAAAAATGAACCGATTGTTGTCGCTCACCGGTAGAGGGCGCGACATGCAAGCGTAGTGACTATTTTACATTGAGTTATACGGCGTGGTGGTGAAAGTTGTTTTATAAATTTTAAAATTTATTCTGTGTGCAGAAATCTGCCAAACACATGTTTTGCTCCGGGTTGTTCTACTGGCTATAGATCAGCCTTAAAAAGAAATAAAGAAACTGGACAGAGAAATCCTAGTATATTTGCTGCTCCTAAGGTAAGAACATTATTATTGTTTTGTGTTAATATAAGATGTATAATAATGAGAGAAAAGTACAGCTGCTGTGTTTTAAGTGAACGCAAAGTTAAGACATCTTAAGTTCTGCTGGAAATAACCATAATATTGAATTTAATCACTATTAAGTTTAGTTAAATTATGTAAGTTAGTTAAAGTACTTAAAAGTGACCACTCCCCTTAAGGGGAGTGGTCACTTTTAAGTACCTTTAAAAGTATCATTTTTGGACCTATGCTGGATTGTATGTACTACTCATGATTTTAGATTGATTTACAAGAAATTTTTTGAGTAACTGCCTATAATACTGTTTATTATATATATGCAATATTTCAAGGTAATTAATAAATAAATAAAATGATTTTTTATGCATAAAAAGTGAATATTTTTTTAAATCGAGCATTTTGCAGTCAATTGCTGTGCGCATTCTATCAAAATAAATTATTAAGTTACATTAATAATTGCTTACTATATGTGATTACACAACTTTAGACAACAAAATCTACCAAAATTTTTTAACCATAATATATTTTAATTTTTAAAGAAATTTTATAAGCTTTTACTCAGTCATTTTTGAAATTTCTAATTAAACATAGCACGCACTAAAAGGTTTTAATATATTTTAGAATAATGTTGCTGGATATTGTTGCCTGAAGTATCGTAATCACATATAGTAAAAAATTATTAATGTACCTTAATAATTTATTTTGACAGAATGCGCACAGTAGTTAACTGCAAAATGCTCGATTTAAAAAAAAAATTCACTATTTATGCACAAAAAGTCATTTTTATTAATTACCTTGAAAATTGCATCTATAATAAACAATATTATAGGCAGTTACTCAAAAAATTTCATATAAATCAAGATTAAATCATGAGTAGTACATACAATCGAACATTGGTCTAAAAATGATACTGTTAAAGGTACGTAAAAGTGACCACAACCCTTAGTAAATAAGTTTTCATTGTATGATAAGCAATGTTGTTACTATAAATGCTTATGCAAAATCTCGGTACAAAATCTGCTTATGCAATAAAATGCGTACTTTGTGAAAATTCAAACATATAGCTGATTTGTCCTTGTCAAAGTTATTTGTTTTTTTCTTTTTAATTCGCTGAAAAAATTTGTATTCAGTAATTTACCAACTTGACGATTATACCTCCGGTTTTAAAAAGTGTAATCTGAGATGCTTTGACTGATTTTTTTTCCAAAGAAAGATATTTTAAAGTATTGTCTGATTAAATACTGCATTGACTTCCTATTTTATTAGTCCTGATAAGAATTTATTTGTGATTGATAGAAAATGTTGCTTTTCTACTATGTGTGTGTGTGTGTTTTGGTTAATCAGTATTATTTCTCACATTTTTTTTCCATAAGAGATTATGAACAATGATAAAAACTTTCTTCACAATTCTTTTCTGTAATTTCATTTCCTTAATTATTAAATTATTACAAAATTCTGAACTAATTTATTCTGAAACCAATACACAATTATTCTGAAAAAGTTTATTTACTCATTTCCTTTAAGAATTTTATTGAATTGTAGCAAAAAAAACTCTTGAAATAAAGATTTTGAATGAAAATAAAAAATTGTTAAATTGAATAAATAAATTCATATTAAATACGCACTAAAATAAAACAACTTGTTTTCGATAGGGAAAATACGAAAAATCCATATTAAAGCATATGGTTGTCCGTGTCTAAGCCGCCCTACAGAGCACGCGAGCGCCCTCTAGTGGCGGCGACAAAAAGGGAGACACGTTTTTAACACTGAGCTGCGCCTCCTTCTGTAGCTTCATGGTTAAAAATGTGTCTCCCTTTTTGTCGCCGCCACTAGAGGGCGCTCGCGTGCACTAGCGGGCGGCTTAGACACGGACAACCATATGCTTTAATATGGATTTTTCGTATTTTTCCTAGCGAAAACAAGTTTTATTTTAGTGCGTATTTAATGTGAATTTATTTATTCAATTTAACAATTTTTTATTTTCATTCAAAATCTTTATTTCAAGTGTTTTTTTTGCTACAATTCAATAAAGTTCTTAAAGGAAATGAGTAAATAAACTTTTTCAGAATAATTGTGTATTGGTTTCAGAATAAATTAGTTCAGATTTTTGTAATAATTTAATAATTAAGGAAATGAAATTACAGAAAAGAATTGTGAAGAAAGTTTTTTATCATTGTTCATAATCTCTTATGCAAAAAAATGTGAGAAATAATAGTGATTAACCAAAACACACACACACACATAGTAGAAAAGCAACATTTTCTATCAATCACAAATAAATTCTTATCAGGACTAATAAAATAGGAAGTCAATTCTGTATTTAATCAGACAATACTTTAAAATATCTTCCTTTGGAAAAAAAATCAGTCAAAGCATCTCAGATTGCACTTTTTAAAACCGGAGGTATAATCGTCAAGTTGGTAAATTACTGTATACAAATTTTTTCAGCGAATTAAAAAGAAAAAACAAATAACTTTGACAAGGACAAATCAGCTATATTTTTGAATTTTCACAAAGTACGCATTTTATTGCATAAGCAGATTTTGTACGCAGATTTTGCATAAGCATTTATAGTAACAACATTGCTTATCATACAATGAAAACTTATTTACTTAAGGGGTGTGGTCACTTTTACGTACCTTTAAAAGTATCATTTTTAGACCTATGTTCGATTGTATGTACTACTCATGATTTAATCTTGATTTATATGAAATTTTTTGAGTAACTGCCTGTAATATTGTTTATTATAGATGCAATTTTTCAAGGTAATTAATAAAAATGAAATTTTATGCATAAAAAGTGAATTTTTTTTTTGTAAATCGAGCATTTTGCAGTCAACTACTGTGCGCATTCTGTCAAAATAAATTATTAAGGTACATTAATAATTTTTTACGATATGTGATTACAATACTTCAGGCAACAATATCCAGCAACATTATTCTAAAATATATTAAAACCTTTTAGTACGTGCTATTTTTAATTAGAAATTTCAAAAATGACTGAGTAAAAGCTTATAAAAAATTCATTAAAAATTAAAATATATTAAGGTTAAAAAATTTTGGTAGATTTTGTTGTCTAAAGTGTTGTAATCACATATAGTAAGCAATTATTAATGTAACTTAATAATTTATTTTGATAGAATGCGCACAGTAGTTGACTGCAAAATGCTCGATTTAAAAAAAAATATTCACTTTTTATGCATAAAAAATCATTTTATTTTTTTATTAATTACCTTGAAATATTGCATATATAATAAACAGTATTATAGGCAGTTACTCAAAAAATTTCTTGTAAATCAAGCAAAAATCATGAGTAGTACATACAATCCAGCATAGGTCCAAAAATGATACTTTTACGTACTTTAACTAACTTACGTAATTTAACTAACTTAATAGTGATTAAATTCAATATTATGGTTATTTCCAGCAGAACTTAAGATGTCTTAACTTTGCGTTCACTTAAAACACAGCAGCTGTACTTTTCTCTCATTATTATACATCTTATATTAACACAAAACAATAATAATGTTCTTACCTTAGGAGCAGCAAATATACTAGGATTTCTCTGTCCAGTTTCTTTATTTCTTTTTAAAGCTGATCTATAGCCAGTAGAACAACCCGGAGCAAAACACGTGTTTGGCATATTTCTGCACACAGAATAAATTTTAAAATTTATAAAACAACTTTCACCACCACGCCGTATAACTCAATGTAAAATAGCCACTTCGCTTGCATGTCGCGCCCTCTACCGGTGAGCGACAACAATCGGTTCATTTTTCGAAAAATTCCCCATTGAAGCTTCCGCTCCTTCTGTAGCTTCATGTTTATAACCATGAAGCTACAGAAGGAGGGTAAGCTTCAATGGGGAATTCCTCGAAAAATGGACCGATTATGGTCGCTCACCGGCAGATGGTGCGACATGTTCCTCTGGTTCGCAGTTTTCATTGAGTTGTATGAACACGTGTTTTAGAACAGTGGTGCGCAAACTGTGGGTCGCGACCCATAGAAGGGTCGCCAAAAAAATTGGAGGGGTCGTGAATAGTTTGGAATAAATTTATCATATTCAAGTATTAAATTATATGTGTAAAATTTTCCATAATTACAAATTTTTAACTTCTTTTTTGTTAAAAATATGACATATTTTTTTTAAATGTTCAACCCTTTCCGCCCCATTAATCTAATCTAAAGCTGAACTTAAACATTTAATTTCAAATTTGAAGTATTTTAGTTTTAATATGAATAAACGGAGTTCATAATTTTTAATGTTTTGGTATAAAGTTTATCATTTTGATATCAAGCTGTTTTATAATTTTAATTTTTAAATGTATATTAATATTTAAATCTGAAGTTTTAGCCACACGAGATACGCCGAAAACAAGTGCTGAAGGCAAGCGAGACTTTTTTATTGTTATGCAATGTTAAAATTTTTACCCCCAGATATACAATTTATTGATTTTTAAAAAAGTTTGTTAATATTTGCTTATTCCTTTTTTCAGTTTTTTTTGTTAACATTTTCATAACTGAAACAAAAATTGCTAGTTTCTAAATATTTTCATTGGGGTCGAGGGATTTCTTATTTAAAGAAAGGGGGTCGCGATCTAATGAAGTTTGCGCACCACTGTTTTAGAAAATTGTTTTACAAATTTTTAAATTTACTCTGTGCACAGATATGCCAACATGTTTTTCACCTGCTTGTTCCAGTGGCCAGATTTCATTATAAATTATGTTGCTGGTTATGTTGTTAGGACAATCAGTAGATTTTCTAAATGTGACAAATGCATTCAAAACTTACCAATATAAACAGCAATACTGATCAAAGTAAATTAATTAAAAATAAATAATAATAAATAGATATTAAAAAAATAATTAATAAATAAATAATAAATTTATTTTTTAAGTGATAAAAGAAATTTATACTGGTCCTCTTATGCCAGAAATAGGTTGCAATGAGCAACATAACATTAATTTAATTCAAAATGTTGTCAACTTTTTTCTAATTCCGCGCATGCATTTTATATGCAAACAAGAAAATAAAAATTCTCAACTCTGTGCTAAACTCTGTGCTAAAGGTAAAAAATTAAGAAAACAGTCAAAATTATAAATCACATTTATTATTAAATTTAAGCTTTTATTTTATATTACTTTTGAATTGAATATCAATAAATAATGTTATAAATATCTGTAAAACCTGTCATGTATAATTTTTTGTTCAAATTTATCTATAGTAAATTGTATATCAAGTATTAATTTTTTATTTTATAATAATGTATTAATGGTGTATGTTGTTAGTTTCAATTCTTTATAATTATGAAATACTTTTCTTATATTCAACATATTTTGTGGTTATGGCAAATTAAATACACGTCTGAGCTAAAGCCATCATTATTTTTAAAATTGTTCACAGAAAGAAAATATTTCCACTATGAAAACTTCATAAAACTGGTGAATATGTTGAAACCTTAATATAGAATTTAATTACTGTTAAGTTAGTTTTGATAAGTAAATAAGTTTTCGTTGTATGATAAAAAATGTTGTCACTATAAATGCTTATGCAAAATCTGTTGTGTATAAGTAAAAAAAAAATTAATATTTTCTGATCTTTTTACTGTGAGTACAATAAAACCCATACTTTGTGTAACTAGCTCGCTCTAGAAAATAATGGATCATTATTTACTCATTTCCCTTAAGGGGAGTGGTCACTTTTACGTACCTTTAAAAGTATCATTTTTAGACCTATGTTCGATTGTATGTACTCATGATTTTTTCTTGATTTACATGAAATTTTTTGAGTAACTGCCTATAATATTGTTTATTATAGATGCAATTTTTCAAGGTAATTAATAAAAATGACTTTTTATGCATAAAAAGTGAATATTTTTTTTAAAAATCGAGCATTTTGCAGTCAACTACTGTGCGCATTCTGTCAAAATAAATTATTAAGGTACATTAATAATTTTTAACAATATGTGATTACAATACTTCAGGCAACAATATAAAGAAACATTATTCTAAAATATATTAAAACATTTTAGTACGTGCTATTTTTAATTAGAAATTTCAAAAATGACTGAGTAAAAGGTTATAAGAAATTCTTTAAAAAATTAAAATATATTAAGGTTCAACAATTTTGGTGGATTTTGTTGTCTAAAGTGTTGTAATCACATATAGTAAGCAATTATTAATGTAACTTAATAATTTATTTTGATAGAATGCGCACAGTAGTTGACTGCAAAATGCTCGATTTAAAAAAAAATATTCACTTTTTATGCATAAAAAATCATTTTATTTTTTTATTAATTACCTTGAAATATTGCATATATAATAAACAGTATTATAGGCAGTTACTAAAAAAAATTTCTTGTAAATCAAGCAAAAATCATGAGTAGTACATACAATCCAGCATAGGTCTAAAAATGATACTTTTAAAGGTACGTAAATGTGACCATTCCCCTTTTAAGGAGGGAGATCACCTTAAAGCTTCAAAAAACTCAATTTTTTATTATGATTTAATTTTGAAGAATGGAATATAAGGAATCTTATGAAAAAAATTTAAGTCGATACTACAATTAGAACCAAATTTATGGCCAAATGTATAAAGCTAATAGTAAAGTAATTTATAGAAAATTTAAACTTTAAATTGCTTTTTCAAAAACTTATTTTGTAACTTGTGCGCACTATTTCTTCAAAACTAATCATCACAAATTACTAAAATTTTTTGTATACATGTATATCTTGCATGTTTCTACAATTTCTACCTAAATTAAAGTATTTTTTTGCAGAAATTTTTTTTAAAAATTTATATTTTTTTTACATTACAATACATTTGCCTGAAAAAAATATTTTTATGCGAAATATGGTAACTATTTTAGGTGCAGATTAAATTATAACCTATGGATAAAATATATACAAATAATTTAATATAAATCTGTTTTAGTTTTAAAAAATACACTGCACATTGCATTGATCTAAGATTCACTATTCATAAAACATTTTTTTCTTAAAATAATTTATAATAATCTCCCAACAATTCTGTTTTTTTTTCTAATAGATAAAACTTTGTACAATTCACCTTTAAAAATTGGTTCAAATTAATTTCAAATTAACTGTTTATCAACACATTAAGCTTGGTAGTAAAATCAGTGTATTTTTGTGCATGCAAAGGTGATCTCCCCCTTAAGAATTTTAATGAAGTTTTGCAAAAAAGGCAGTTCAAATAAACATTTTGAATGAAGATAAACAATTGTTAACTTGAATAAATAAATTCATATAAATTCATATAAATGCACTTTAAAAAAAAACATTTCTTTTGAAAAATACGAAAAATTCATATTAAAGCTTATGGTTTCCGTGTTATAGCGGCAACAGATCAGGCGCGCGCGCCATCTAGTGGTGGCGACCAAATCGGAGACACATTTTTAACACTAGCTTCCCCTCCTTCTGTAGCTTCATGATCATAACATAGCTTGAAACACCCTGTCATGCCGAAAATCAACTGAATGTGCTCATTACTCTCACATTCAGAGATATATTGGAATAAAAATCTTACAGAAAGAAGGGTACTTACGTATTAACGCCACCGCAGCTACAGATTTGGCGGTTTTGAAGTGCCGCCAATCTACACCTAAAATTTTTGCGACAAATCATAAAATAAAACACTTTATTTAAAATCAAAACACTTATATATATACAGTCGGACCTCTATATATCGAACTTCCATATATCGAAAATCTCTATATATCGAATAGTTGGTGAATTCCCGTTTTCATTAGGTAGAGAAACTATCTCTATATAACGAAAGACATTTCTATATATCGAATTTTTTTTCCAATAGATTCTTAACGTGGCACGTGATTTTTCTCTCCCTAAAGAAGTGCAGGGCATAGAAACAAGAAACAAGGCAAAAAGTTTGTCAAGGTCATTGTGACACTGACAGGTCATTTAGGCTCGGACAAAAAGATAATTGTGTCCACATCCCTCCACTGTAAAACACTTTTCATTTCCGGTGTTTTAAAGAGAAACGTTTGGTCATCGTTTATTGGTGCTCTCGATTCTTCACTTTTTTTCCCCTTTCTTTGCCGATGGAATGTTCTGGTTCTTATTGTTGAATTGACAAAGCGTTTTCCAGAGCCAATTTTACCTCGTTTTTATAACGCAGTGAATACGATGTCCAAGCGAAAATCTCTTAATGTTGTTGAAAAAGTAGAATTATTGAAAAATATGGACACTGGAATGTGTAAAAAGGATATTGCAGTTCAATTTGATGTTCCACCTAGTACAGTTCCAACGATTATATAAAACCGGGAACTCGTCATGAAAGCTTTTGAAAACGTCGGACCTGACAGGAAACGTTTGAAAACGTGTAATTATGATAAAATTGACAAAGCCGTAATAAAATGGATAAAAAGCATTCGTGACAAAAATTTGCCAATATCTGGTCCACTGATAAAAGAGAAGGCATTAGCACAACGTTTAGGACAAGATGATTTCCAAGCAAGCTGTGGTTGGTTAGATAAATTTAAGAGACGACATGTTATAAAGGAAAAGATTATTTCTGGGGAAAGCGGAAGCGTCAATGAAGCTGATTACGATGAATGGAAAGAAACAGTTTTAAAAAATATTTTAGAAGAGTACACTCCCGATAACATTTTTAACGTCGATGACACGGGTCTTTTCATTCGGTGTTTGCCAAACAAAACCCTTACTTTTAAAGGTGATGATTGCTTTGTAAGTAAACTTAGCAAAGATAGGATTACCGTTTTGATAGGTGATAATATGAGCGGCAAAGAAAACTTAAATTATTGGTGATAGAGAAAAGTATGCGACCTAGATGCTTCAAAGGTGTTAAATCATTAGAAGTCGATTGTCGTTTTAATAAAAAGTCTTGGATGACAAGTAATATTTTTGAAGAGTGGATGATGAATCTAAATAAAAAAATGATTCGGGAGAAAAGAAAAATTGCTCTTTTTGTCGATAATTGTCCAGCTCATCCCGATATGTCAGCAAAACTATCACATGTGAATTTGATTTTTCTTCCACCCAACACTACTTCAATATTGCAGCCAATGGATCAAGGCATTATAAAAAATCTTAAAGTTCATTATTGTAAACGCATTCTTAGAAGACTTATCACTGCTTTGGAAAATGAACAATCTTCAGATAAGGTGAGTGATTTAAGAATATGTATAGCAGAGCTAGCTAAGGTGTGGGAAAACGATGTGTCAGAAGTCACTATAAAAAATTGCTTTGCAAAAGCTGGTTTTATTGATTCACCTCTAATCGAAGAAGAAAATGTAGTGCCACAAATCGAACAATGTTGGGAACAGTTACAAAAGCGATGCCTTATCAAAGATGAAACTTCCCTTAGAGATTTTTTAGACGTTGATGAAGGCATCATTGTTTCCGATTACCCCACAATTGCCGACATCATAAACTCACTTCAGGAAGAACAAATTGACATCCAAGAAGATGAAAAGACTCTAACTGAAGCAGAAATCGTTAATCCTTCAGAAAAAGAAATGCGCGCAGCATTTGATGTAATCCGTCGTGGTCTTCAATTCGCGGACAATGTCCCGGAGGCTGTATTTAGTGGACTTAATAAGTGTGAATACTTTTATGATTATTTTTCTTCTAAATTTATTGTGCAACAAGACATTCGAAAGTTTTTTACAAAAATGTAAATCAATTGCGTTTGTATTTAAATTATGTAAATTTTGTTTATAATTAAATCTATTATAATTTAATTTATTAATATTTTTTAATCGATAATAATTTTCATTTATGAATGCACGTAATTTCTAGTAATGTGATTCATATTTAAATTTGTTGATATGAAAGGGATTTCGTATATTAGAAGAAAATGCACATTTTTCTTGCAATACAATGTATCACCAATAATTTAAGCATAACCGTTTCTATATATCAAAATTTCTATGTATCGAAATTTTTTCGGGAACCGTTGACTTCGATATATGGAGGTTCAACTGTCTGTATATATATATGTATATGTGTGTGTGTGTGATATTGGCGACGTGGAGGAAAAATAATAGGGCAGAGTGGGTGACGTCGCCGACCACATGATGACTAACCGAGCATTTTTCCCGCAAAGACCCCCAACGCAGACACAGGAACCACAGATACGTAATTGAATCTAAAGCATTTTATCAAGTTTTGTCAAGTCGTCCGCCCGGGCGACCGATTATATGGCGAACCGATTTATATAGAGTGTGTCTAATTTTAGACACCAGATAGTTTTATAAGTTCATCTCATCACGTGACAGAAGGGTGTGTCTTGATTGGTTAGTTGATTGGTTTAAAGTTGTTGTTGATGTGCAGAGCTGATTTAAATTTGTACTGACGCCGCGCCGCGTCTCTTTACTTAAAAAAAGACAGCCATCTTGAATGATATTGCCTAAGGCTGTAATCATGAAGCTACAGATGTACTACTGACTATAATATTGTTTATTATAGATGCAATTTTTCAAGGTAATTAATAAAAATGACTTTTTATGCATAAAAAGTGAATATTTTTTTTTAAATCGAGCATTTTGCAGTCAACTACTGTGCGCATTCTGTCAAAATAAATTATTAAGGTACATTAAAAAATTTTTACTATATGTGATTACAATACTTCAGGCAACAATATCCAGCAACATTATTCTAAAATATATTAAAACATTTTAGTACGTGCTATTTTTAATTAGAAATTTCAAAAATGACTGAGTAAAAGCTTATAAAAAATTCTTTAAAAAATTAAAATATATTAAGGTTAAAAAATTTTGGTGGATTTTGTTGTCTAAAGTGTTGTAATCACATATAGTAAGCAATTATTAATGCAACTTAATAATTTATTTTGATAGAATGCGCACAGTAGTTGACTGCAAAATGCTCGATTTTTAAAAAATATTCACTTTTTATGCATAAAAAATCATTTTATTTTTTTATTAATTACCTTGAAATATTGCATATATAATAAACAGTATTATAGGCAATTACTCAAAAAATTTCTTGTAAATCAAGCAAAAATCATGAGTAGTACATACTATCCAGCATAGGTCTAAAAATGATACTTTTACGTACCTTAACTAACTTACGTACTTTAACTAACTTAATAGTGATTAAATTAAATATTATGGTTCCAGCATTGTCAGGAATTACCTTCAAGTTGGTAAATTATCGATTACAAATAT
Organism: Dolomedes plantarius; assembly: GCA_907164885.2. Taxonomy (NCBI): domain Eukaryota; kingdom Metazoa; phylum Arthropoda; class Arachnida; order Araneae; family Dolomedidae; genus Dolomedes; species Dolomedes plantarius. Next base: position 57,996,986 of record OU015499.1, read on the forward strand.
TTTCAGCTAATTAAAAAGAAAAACCCCAAATAACGTTGATAAGGACAAATCAGCTATATTTTCGCATTTTCACAAAGTATGGGTTTCATTGTACTCACTGTAAAAAGATAGGAAAATATTAATTTTTTTTTAAATTATACTCAACAGATTTTGCATAAGCATTTATAGTAACAACATTCTTTATCATACAATGAAAACTTATTTACTTATCAACTTACTTAATAGTGATAAAATTCAATATTAAGAAAAGTTAACTGGAAATATTTTATTTCTGTGCACAATTTAAAAAAAATGATGGCTTTAGTTCAGATGTGTAGCTCAATTTGCCATAACCACAAAATATATTGAATAATAGAAAAGTATTTCATAATTATAAAGAACTGAAATTAACAACATACACTATTAATACATTATTATAAAATAAAAATTAAATGTATGATATACAATTTACTATAGATAAATTTGATCAAAAAATTATACATGACAGGTTTTGCAGATATTGATAACATTATTCATTGATATTGACAAGGGAATAACTTCAGACAAGAGAATAATTCAATTCAAAAGTAATATAAAATGAAAGCTTAAATTTATTAATACAGAATTATAATTTCGATTCTTTTCTCAATCTTTTAACATTAGCGCAGAGTTGGCATTTTTATTCTCTTGTTTGCATATTAAATGCATGCGCGTAATCAGAAAAAAGTTAATAACCTTTTGAATTAAATTAAAGTTATGTTGCTCAGTGCAATCAATTACTGACATAGGAGGACCAGTATAATCGTCACTTTACTTACATGTCGCGCCATCTACCGGTGAGCGACAATAATCGGTCCATTTTTTCGAAAAATTCCCCATTGAAGCTTACGCTCCTTCTGTAGCTTCATGGCTGTAATAATGGAATTTAACGCGAATGCCCAAAGGGAGTTAAATAACTTAAGGGATTAAAAAAGGGGTATGTAATTTTCAATAGTAAAGTGAGGAAATAATAGTTTTTAAATGTTAAGAGTGTTGAATTAAGAAATTACTAGTTTTTTAATATTATATATATATACTAGCATTATTGCCCGGCGATGCCCGGGTAGATATATAGATATGAAAATTTTGATGCATTCCATCAAAAAATACTGGGCTGCAACTCCCGCTCTTCATGTTCATCTAGCCAGACAGAATGCGCTTAACGCGTTTCTACTGAAATGATATACAAACAATAAGAAAGAAAGAAACTTTGAGCCTGCTGACCTTCGTTTGATTATACGTCTGATTTTATTGAGAATTAATAACACAGTGTTTCGTGATTCGCACGTTTGGATTGAATAAGTTTACTGTTTAATTAGATTTAATTAGATTTGTTTGATCCACTGTAAGGCGCGATCAAAGTAAGGCGCGATTTCACATGAAGCCTATTTTCCTTACTTTGGTGATTCGGTTTTTTATTGTCGACAGGCCAAAAACGTATCGGTTTTTAATTTTCCTAAGGCCAAAAACCGTAGTAAAAGCAAATTTTAAATCGGTTCAAGCGATGAGAAAAACTGCAAATAACAAAGGACAAAAAGCAGAGCCAGGAAACTTGTGTTAAAACATACTAATTTTAACTGCATTCTTAAAAAACTTTTATGATCTTTTTCGTGATATAAATTTTATAACCCTCGGATTATCATTTTAAATGCAACCTTAAAAAAATTAGAAAAAAAGCTTAAAAATTTAATTTTAAAAAATCGAAGAAGAATTTTTCAAAAATCTTTCTCAGTTCACCCCTCCAGTATAAACTCCACTATAGAAGAATCACCATGCAAAATTTCAGCTCTTTATGTCCAACGGTTTGGACTGTGCGTTATCTGTCAGTTAGTCACGGCCAAAGTTTATTACCATGAAGCTCTCACCCCCCGCGCATCCCTCTTCTCCCGCGCGGGGGAAGAAGGATAGGTTCGGATTTCACTGAACGTCTGCATCCACAGGGGGTCTCGCACATCTTACGGGCACAAAAAATCATTAAAAAATTAATTTTAAAAAAACTAATTGAGCCCCAAACTTCGATTTTGCTGATTTAAGTTTCTCGGGTCCTAAACATTAACTGCGCCGAATTTGGTCCCGGTGGGTGAAACAGTCTATGATTCTATAGCGTACAAACAAACAGACAAGCTCTTTTATATATATATATATATATATATATATATATATATATATATATATATATATAAGTGTTTTGATTTTAAATAAAGTGTTTTATTTTATGATTTGTCGCAAAAATTTTAGGTGTAGATTGGCGGCACTTAAAAACCGCCAAATCTGTAGCTGCGGTGGCGTTAATACGTAAGTACCAATATTTCAAATATGTCTACGGATTCTAATCCCACTTCTGGAGTTTGTATTAAAACGACCGTGGGCCGGCAGTGGACCATGGTGTGTTTCAATGAGATCGTATCGGAAGCGAATGTCCAAAACTATTAGAATAAGTTAAATGAGGTCAATTTCTTCAGAGACGTCGTGCAAATGGACGAAGAGTTTGCGAAGACTTTATTGTGAAATCCTTCAAACGCAATGTACAAGTACCCAAACTATTACAAAAGTTTGATTCTCTCCGACTCAAATGTACTCCGTCATAATATGACGATATTTAGCGTTGGTGTTTCCAGAAAACAGTTTAAATTTCTCGACATGATGTATTTGTTCCATAAGACAGGATTTCGTAGAGATAGAGAGGGAGAGAGAGAAAGAAAAAAATAATTACTTTTCAGAATTCCTTCTGTCTTTTGGACTTATAGGATATGTTTCTACGTCGTGAGGTTCCAACGTTGGGAAGAAAGGCGCAAGTTTTTACACGTGGACTAGAATTTCTCCCATAATTTTGCTTTTCCTTACCTACGATTTTAAGGACAGAAACCAAAGGACGATAAAATTTTTAATAGACAAAACACCAAAAGCGAGACATCAGTCACAGACTTGTTGTTATTTGAAGAGAACGAGATAGAAGCGAGAGAAAAGTCATTATGTGTTAATTTAAATAAACCCAGGGTGTCAAAAACCGAAGAGAAAATCTTTGGGAACTACAGTAAACGCTTTAGTCCAAATACGTTCAAAACATCTTCAGCAGCAACGCTTAGTACAACAGCAAAGAAATTCATGTGTGATTTTTGTAATAAACCACATTCATCTAAAAATTGTAGCTTAACTATTCCAGAGAAATACAAAGCGTTGTATGACCAGTTTAAGTGCAAACGTTGTTTGAAAAAGGGACACAAAAAAGTTTTCCTCAAAGCTAAATGGGTCAGATGTAATTTATATCAATCACAGTCACATTTGGAATATTTGTGTGAATTATCTGAAAAGCCAAAAGATGAGGGCAGAAACGACAAACAAGAAACGTCGTCAGAAACTAGTGTAAGTTCGCTTTTCACCGAAATCAGAAGTAAGAATATTCCGAGATATAATTTATTACCAGACGTTGAGGGCTGAATTAATAAATAATAATTCTACGTTTAATGTACGTATTCTTTGCGATTCAGCATCAGAAAGGAGTTATGTTTGCCAGTCTTTAGCTGAGAAAGCTGAATTGCAAACTGTCGGTACAGAAAAATTAAAAATCTACACTTTTGCGTCTACTTATCCGCGAATATCTGAGTTAAAAAGAAAAAAAAATGTTTTGAAGGACTGTAATAGTGAAACGTATTTAAACACAGAAGAGTTAGAAACTAAAACTATTTGTGCCAGTTCAATTGCAACATCGCCTAGGGAATTGGTTCAAGTGTCAAAAAAGTCGGGATATACTTTGTCTGACTCCAGAAGTGGCGCCAATCAAGAAATAAATATTCTGTTAGGAAATGATTTTGTGAATGCAGTGCTAACGGGAAAGACGAACCGAATGACAGATTGTTTATTGCTGTACGAAACTATATTCGGTTGGACTTTAAGTGGTAGGGAAGGTCTAGGGTTTGAAAAGTCGAAAGTAGGCCAAAATTCCACCGGATTGTTTATTCAAACTCAGGTTGCAGAGGACGAAAGTTTGTCGGAACAGCTGCGTGCTATGTGGGAGATGAGTTGAGGAATAACAAACGATGTTTATGAAAAAAGTGAGTGTGATAAACAGATTATTCAGCAGTTTGAAAGGGATTTGAAAATCATTAACGGGAGATACGAGGCGCGTTTATTGTGGAAGAAAGATCCAGACCAGTTAGAAAATAATTTTGAATTAGCAAAAAGACAATTTGATAGGGTGCGAAAAGAATTGAAAAACGATACTTTTGTGAGAGAGCAATTTTAGGAAATAGTTAAATATCAGAGTGAAAATAATATTATCCAAGAGTGTTATGAAAGGGAAAACGGTTACTTTATGCCATTTAGATCAGTAGTTCGCAAAGATAAACAAACTACTCAAGTACGAATGGTTTATAATTGTAGCAGTTGCACAAAGGGAAATTTGTCGTTAAATGACTACTTGGAACAAGGACCTAATTTAAACCCTAATGTTTTAGACGTAATTCTTGCCTTTCGAAAATTTAAAGTAGGATTTTGCGGTGATATTGAGACAGCATTCTTAATGATTGGGATCGCAGAGGAGGACAGGAAATATTTGAAATTTTTGTGGTATCCCGATGATGATAGTGAGAACTTTAAAATTATGCAAATGAATAGAGTAGTGTTTGGGTGTAATTGCTCCCCATTTTTGCTGAGTGCCACGATTAAATATCACATAGAAAAATATTCAGAAACTAATAAAGACTGTTTTTAGATGCTCAATAGTTCGTTATACGCTGACGATTTGTGATATGGAGCGGGTAGTGTAGAATCAGTATTAAGTCTTACTTCAGAAGCGGTGTTAATTTTGAGTGATGCAAAATTTAATTTAAGGAAGTTACATACTAATTCTAAAAAATTGCACGATTTGTGGATTGAGAAGGGGTTGTGTGTAGAAAATAGCTTTGAGAGAGATAGTAAGTTAAAGGTGTTAGGGTTGATTTGGAATTTGGAAGAGGATATATTGAGAGTTGATGTTACGCCATTGTTGAACAGTTTGAGGTGTTTACGAAATACTAAGAGGTCTGTGTTGAGTACAGCAGCTAAGGTATTCGACCCAGTAGGATTTATTTCACCGTATGTTGTGCGTATTAAGAGGCTTATGCAAGAAATATGGGAGAGGGGAATAGACTGGGACTTAGAGTTGCCCGAGGACTTACAATCGAAATGGAAAAAATGGTGCACGGAGGTTAAGGAATTAGATGAGGTGAAAATAGAAAGGTTCTATTTCCCGGATAGTGTGGATGAGAGTGATTCGGTAGAGGTTCATATTTTCTGTGACTCTTCTACTATAGCTTACGGAGCGGTAGCATATTTTAGATATGAGAATAAGAATGGAGAGATAACGACATCATTTATAATGTCAAAAAGTAGAATCGCACAGTTAAGAAAGTTGTCACTCCCGAGGTTGGAACTGATGGGAGCCTTGATTGCAGCGAGGTTGTCTAAGTATTTGTCGAAGGTGTTCAAAGGTTTGGTAGATAGGGTATTCCTGTGGACGGATTCAGAAATTTGTTTATGTTGGATTAAAGGGTCAGCACGTGATTGGAAACAATTTGTTTCAAACCGAGTGTTGGAAATTCAGGACTGTACTTCACCTGACAAATGTAACTATTGTCCGGGGTTAGAGAACCCTGCAGATAAATTAATTCGCGGTGAAACGGTACATACATTGTTAAATGATAATGTTTGTGGCGCGGTCCATCATGGTTAAGGTGTCCTAAAGATCAGTGGCCACGGCAAAAGTTCAAAACAGTTGCCGATGATAAAAAATTAGACTAAAAACAGTGGTTCAAGCAATTATTCCCGTTACAGAAGTTGTGTTAGATGACTCAAAATTTAGTAGTCTAGGAAAATTGCTTCGAGTTACAGCTTGGATGATTAGATTTGTTCACAAGCTGAAGAAGAAGACCCATGAGAGAGGACCATTAACTGTTTCAGAGATTCAAGAAGCTGAGGAATACTGGGTAAAGAGAGTACAAAGAGATAATTACTTCTACGAGATTCAGCTGTTAGAGAAAAATAAACCAGTTCCTCCCCATTCAAAGCTATACAGTTTAGCCCTATATATTGACGACAGAGGTATTCTACGTGTCAGAGGACGTTTAGAGCAAGCTGAAATATTGCACGATGAAAAACATCCAATAATATTACCAAAATCAAAGTTTTCTGAGCTAGTGGTGATGAAAGAGCATATAAAATCTTTCCACGCTGGAGTTTCGTCAACATTATCTATAGTCAGGAACAAATATTGGATAACCAAAGGAAGGCAAATAGTGAAAAGAATAATTAATACGTGTCTTATATGTAAAAAGTACGCACTGAAACCCGCAAAACAGATAACGGGTCAATTACCTAGAGATCGTATCATTGAAAGTGCTCCTTTCACAGTGGTAGGTACTGATTTAACCGGAGCCATAACTATTAGAACAGAAGCGGGAACCTATAAGAAAGTGTACATAATTTTGTTTACTTGCACCGTTACTCGCGCAGTACATATTGACGTTATCTCAGATATGTCAGTGAAGAGTTTTATTCTCTCACTTCGACGTTTCTTATCCAGAAGAGGGAGCTGCAAGGTGATCTATTCGGATAACGCAAAAGGGTTTCGCAGCTCATGCGAGATAATTAAAGGGTTTAAGAAGATCATCGTTGATCCAACTGTACGAGAGTTCATAACATCCGAGGGCGTCGTGTGGAAGTTCATTCCCGAACGTTCCCCATGGTGGGGAGGCTTTTGGGAGCGCTTGATGAGAAGCATTAAGGAACCCCTAAAGAAAATACTAGGCAAAGCGCTAGTGAATCTTGAAGAGCTTACAACGATATTGACGGAAATAGAGTGTCTTAAACAATAGACCCTTAACGTATGAAACAAATGAGTTGGGTGAACCCCGCCCGCTCACACCTTCACAGTTTTTACTGTCAGGTCGTAATATCATCAGCTTTCCTGAGCATTTTTTAGAAGTCTTCAACCAAGTGTCCAATAAAGAGACTTTGACCATACGTAAACTATACCAGTCAAGACTTTTAAAGCAAATATGGACCAAGTGGAAAGAGCAATATTTGTTGCAGTTGAGAAACGCTCACAATTTTGTTAATCCTTCGACTGAGCGTAATTTTAAAACTGGAGACATTGTGTTAGCAGAAGGACCAAAGAAATCTAAACTTTTATGGGACGTGGGTGTTGTTGAAAGGGTAATAATGGGAAGAGATGGCTATGTTCGAGCGTGCATTGTTCGTACATCTAAAGGACAATTCAGAAGAGCCATTCAATTACTGTATCCTTTTGAAATTTGAGTTGGACTTTAAACTTTTTTTTTAACTTTAACATTTTTGAACTTTAATATTGAAATATTAATATCATGCTGTTATTTCACTTAAATTGTATTGAGTTTCATTTATTGATAGATATATTATGTGTGTGTTGTTTAATTAATATTCATTTAGTTTCAATTTGTGATTTTAAGTAATTATTGTACTGTTTTGTTGGATTATTGATGTATAATTTTTGTTTGTAAATGTGTTTGTGTGTACTCTTTGACAAGAGTACAGGTGGAGTATGTAGGAACATACAGGGGGACCACATACAGGGGAGTGTGTGGAAAATATCCCCTATAGACTGTAGAGGGCGCTGCGAGTGTTGAGCGCAGATGAGTGTTTGACGTCGTAGAGAGAGGTTGTATTGCGAGAGAGAGAGTAATCAAATTATGATTTTCGAAGTGCAATGTATATAGCTGTACAAATTATGTATATAATTAAATAATCAAGATTTAGAGAGAGTGTTTACTATCTTTTGAGTGATGTCAATTACTAAACAAGAACCACCGACAGAGACACAGAAAAAGTGCTACATCTATGGTATAATTTCCATATGCCTTTCGCTAGTAAAATGAGCGAGATATGTTTCTTCCACTCGTGACCCCGTGCTGACCGGTCAAGGGGAATGTCACATCTTAGTTTACGTGGGCAATCTAATGACCTATTTATCGACGCGAATCAATAAATAGCTGCAGGTAACCTTTCGTATTGAAAGTTCGTAGTTAATTTACGTAATCGACTCGGAGACAATCTTTGTTTAATATAGTACAGTTTGAGTAACATATCTTTTACTGTATTTTAATATTTTTTTGGATAATGTCCAATCGTCTGCCGCATTACAAAGAAAAGAATTTTTTTTTGTCTATTTTGTTGTTATGCACATGTCAATAAATTTATTTAAAGTACCAGAAAAAGAAATCACGTGATCAGCATTTAATAAATTAAATTCTAAAAATTTATCTTTAAAAATTCACCAATAATCAAAAAATAGAGGTAAAGATTCGAAAAAGATTTCATTTAAAGGAATTTTTATAATCTTTCTCGTGATATAAATTTTATAACCCTCAAATTATTATTTTAAATGCAGACTTAAAAAAAGTTACTGAAACAGCTGAAAAATTTAATTTTAAAAATCTAAGAATTTTTCAAAAATCTTTCTTAGTGCACCCCTACACTATAAGAAGAATCGCCATGCAAAATTTCAGCCCTCTAGGTCCAACGGTTTGGTCTGTACGTTGTATATCAGTCAGTCAGTCAGTTACGAAACTGTTTTATATACACTGAAGTGCCACTGAATTAGGGATAGCAAAGCCTATGCAAATTGTGTAGCGCTGCGTATCATGTATGCGCAAGTGAGGGCGCTGTGGTAACTGCATATATAGTGCGTACTGTGGTTGTTCTGAATTAGTTGTTGGAATTGCCAGTATGGGTAAACTGCCTGATTTAGACGCCTTCGATCGCGGACAAATCGTAGGTGCGCGACGCATGGGCCATTCAATTTCCGAAATCGTCAGACAGCTAGGATTTTCAAGGTCGACAGTGTCAAGTGTATACCAAGAATACATGGATGGTGGAAAAAAAAACTAGCTATCGGGCAAACTGCAAAGGACAATTAGCCTTGACAGTGCGTGGTGAGAGACGGCTCAGGCGTATTGTACGTAGCCAGCGAAGCCAAACATTAGCTCAAATTACCACCCAGTTTAATGACGGTGCCAGTCTTACAGTCAGTAAACGGACTGTGCAACGCTTGCTTCACCGTATGGATTTCGGGAGCCGTCGACCTACGAGAGTACCATTGCTCTATACTCGCCATCGGGCTGCACGTTTTGCCTGGGCAAGAGAGCACAGAGACTGGAGTGTAGAGGACTGGAAACGAGTAGCATGGAGTGATGAGTCTCGATTCCGACTACTTAACGCCGACGGGAGGCTGAGAATATGGCGTCAGGCTCATGAAGCCATGGATCCTGCATGCCTGGCTGGAACTGTACAAGGGCATGGTGGCTCAATCATGGTCTGGGGTGTTTTTTTGTGGCACAGTTTGGGATCTTTGGTGCGTGTACCAACCTCCCTCAATGCAATTCGGTACGTAGAGTTGCTGGGTGATCACCTCCATCCGTTTATGCTGTTCTGTTATCCGCACGGTAATGGAGTTTTCCAGCAAGACAACTGTACCTCTCACTAGTCCCGGTTGGCTACTGGCTGGTTGGATGAGCATTCCTCTGACTTCTCTGTCATCAATTGGTAACCTAGAAGCCCAGACTTAAATCCTATTGAGCATCTTTGGGATGTTTTGGAACAAGGCGTGAAAGGCCATCACACAGCACCAAAGAACCTTACTGAATTTTGGACAGCTTTAGCCAATATTTGGCAAGCCATTCCCGTGATACGTTTCCAGAAACTTGTTGAATCTATGCCTCATCATGTGGCTGCCGTTATCAAGGCCAGAGGAGGCCCAACTCGTTACTGGGTAGGTATCCCTAATTCAGTGTATATAGATTAAGAAAAGAAGATAGCAGAAACATACTAATTAATATGTATTATTGCAATATTTAACTTCATGAAATGAATGCATCATTATCAGATTCAAATAAAGTGGTTGCAATTATTCTTATTGAGTTATAAAGATGCTCATCAAAATTTTAACGTAGGATTATGTTCCTCCATAACGGTCCTTTGCAAAGCAAAATTTCAGACGCTACAATTGTCTGTCCATCCACCCTCACGAGTTAAAATTTTGGCAGTCTGTATTGCTTTGACAAGCGGTAAACAGTTAAATAGAAAAGTACCAATATGCGTTAAAATTTTGACAACCATATACAGTGGCTTCTAAACGTGTTCGTACACTTGCAATTTTCAATAAAATAGGGGTCTATTAATTAAAATGAATATTTCAGAATGGGTATTTAACAATAAGATCTATAATCTATTCTTCACAAAACTACATGAAATATTTTAAAAACATAGTAAAACTTTATTTTTAAGAAACCAATAATCAAAAAGTAACAAAAACTTTCTGTCGCAAAAGTCATTGTACACTTGTAAAAAATCTCTACATATTAGTAAATATTCTAATTTTTCGTTAAATTAATATTTAGTAGGATATATTTTAGCATCCACAACATCTTTTAAACATCTGGGAATAGATTACACTAGTTCTTTTGTAGTTTCTGCATAAATGTTCATCCATTCTTCCATCATAAATGTTTTTAAGTTCACTTTTCGTGTGAATGTCGTGTTTTCGTACTCGAACCTCCAGTTCTCTCCAAATATGTTCTATTGGGTTTAAACCTGGTGATTGAGGTGGTGTTTTCAAAACTTGAGGACAATTATAGAGACACCAGAGGCGAACATTGAGAGCCATGTGCTTAAGATCGTTATCTTGATAAAAAACAAAGTTGTTTCCAATACCCAAATTTTGGGCTGATAATTTTAAAATCTCTTAAAATATTTATATAAACAGCATGATTCATTATGCCATCAATAAATACCAAATTACCTAGTCCTGATGCTGACATGCACCCCCACACAAGGACACCTCCACCACCATGCTTAATTGTTTCTACTAAGTTCTTGGGATAAAGTTAATTTTTTCTTCTCCATACAATTATACTCCAATCGGAACCAAAAATGTTAAACTAGCTTTCATCGGCAAATAAGACATTATTCCAATAATACGTTTGGGGCTTATTTATCATTAATCATGCGAAGGAAAGCCTAAGCTTTCTGTTTTCCTTACTCACAAAAAATTTTCTATGGGTAGAACGCCCATGTAATGCAGCTGCTCTGAGAACTCATTGAACAGTTTCAGGTGAAATTGAAGTAGAAAATGTTTCATTACATTCTGTATAAACATTTACAGCAATCAAATGTGAGTTTTTCACAAATTTTCCAGTCTCAGATATTTATATAAGTCTCTGATGTTTTTATAAGTCTCTGATCACGTTTTGTTAACTTTGCCGGACGACCTTTTCTTACCTTGTTTTCGATCCGATTTTCTTCTTTAAAGCATTTTATCACATACTGCACAGTACAGTGGGATAAATTAAGTAATTTAGGAATATTCTGAACTGATTTACCACTACTGTGATGAAAAATAATCAATTTTCGAATGCTGTTTGTTGTTTCTTTACGACTACGAGTCATTTTTAAATAATAAATAGAACATTACGGAGTAGGCAAGCAAAAATTAAAGCCATACGATATTTAAAATGCCACCACAATTCAAAAATAAAGTGCCAGACAATAATTTTAATTATGAATTTATCCGAAAATATTTCAGTGTACAATGACTTTTGTGAGATAAAGTTTTTGTTACTTTTTGATTATTGGTTTCTAAAAAATAAAGTTTTACTATGTTTTAGAAATATTTCATGAAGTTTTGTTAAGAATAGATTATAGATCTTATTATTAAATACCCATTCTGAAATATTCATTTTAATTAATGGATAGACCCCTATTTCATTGAAAATCGCAAATGTATGAACACTTTTAGGAGTCACTGTATGTATATATATGCATATATATATATATATATATATATATATATATATATATATATATATATATATATATATATACATAACACATACATACATATATACATACAAAAGAGATAAGCAATGATAAGTAATCCTACGTTAATAACCTGCAGTAGTTTCGTTAGAAGAGTCTACATGAAATTTTTTTTTTTTGTCTAATTTTTCAATTTGTATGCTTTACCTTTGAAAACTTATTTTTGTGTGTAGTGCAAAACTGCAATGACATGAATAAGGTGCGATGGTAAAACAAGGTATATTTTCTATGGGAAGATAGAACTTGTTTGAGATCTTGTGGGGCCCCATTAACAGCTGTTAAGGGCTGTGGTGACACTTGACAGCTAGTGATGGACATGTCTGAGATTTAAAGTTCCAAATACATTTCAATTTATTAACTTCATAATAAAACAAAAGTGGCCACACATAAGCTAGTACAATATGAAATTACAAAAACAGACAAAAATATTCACATTAATTTATTCAGTATTAAAACAAACTGTACAAATCTACAATACTGCTAATGTTAACCAAATATAGCAGACTTAATTTTATTTAAAAGGCCTTTCTTTTCTTCTTTTTCATGTGCAGCATATTCATCTTTGACAGCTGAAAAAATCAAGCCATTATTAAAAATAAAATAAAATTGCTATGAGAAAATGAGTGAAAACAATTTTTCATTAATACTAAACATTAATTAGTAACTATTCCTTAGTGCCTGCTAAAAATATAAAATGCAATTTAACTACTTTTAGCGAACACTACTGACAACTGGTAATGGTCACATTTTATTTTGAAATACATTCAAATCCAGTTAATTGGACCACTGGTTAATAGGACCAGCCGCTTATTTGGACCGAATCCTAAAAAAATGAAACAATACCTATTGCATAAGCCTAATAAGGGCATGTTTGTGTAATTGGACCAGTCAGCTATTAGAACTAAAATGATCACGTCCTGATGTGGTCTGATTAACTAGAATCAACTGCATATGCCCTTTTTAAGCATATCTATAGGGAAAATTAAGCCTCTATATTTATATACACATATATGCATGCATGTGTGTTTGTGTGTATGTATATATTATATATCATCATAAAATATATTAATAAAGCAGTTCATAAATTTATGATGGAACAAACACAAGAAGTTACATGTTACCAAATAACAAAGTACTTAAGTTCTCTAGAACAACAAATAGAGGATTTATTAATTTTGTCTAAAATAGAATTTTAAAAACCTGCCTAGCTAGAAATGCAAAGTGGCAACCTTGATAACCTCAAAAGTAGAAAATAATAAATACCATAAAATACAAAATAACCACATTTCAAACAAGTCAACAAAACTAAATTTATTATTGCAATTTGACAGGTCTATTTTTTGACAGGTTATTCTATTAGTTACTCCCAGTACAAAAATTATTCATGTGAGAGTGTGTGTGTGCAACACAACAATAATTTATTTATTTATACATATTCCACCTCATACTAGGGCCAAAAACCAGAATAATTTTGTGACCATTTTTTTTTAAATGCTGTTATTTTACAATTTAAACTGGATTTAAAAATTTGTTTGAAAACTGTTATTTCCTTTTATATAAATTCTCTAATTAAATCCTTTTTTATTTTACTTGTACAAGGAATATTATTATAGGGTATTATTGATGAAAATATAATAATTCTCAATCAGGATGAAAAATAGGAAAAAAAACTTAGTAATTGTTGCTCAGAATCAACATTTAAAAGAAAGAAAAATAAATAAATAAATAAATTCTTGCTAAAATTTTATTTTACACTAGCCGGGCTTCGCCCAGCTATGCTCAGGCCCACAAGCCAATCTGGAATTGAATTTAATGGAACAGTATTAATCAAATACCCAAATCGAATCACTTGACACTCGAATCCCAGTTCACTTGAATTTAAAAAAATTTTCACATTTAATTGCCGAAAAATCCCCCCCAAAAAAATCAGTACATCTTCAAATGATCTATTTATAATTAAAAAGTTTGAATTAAAAGTATGAAAAGCAGAAAAAGAATTAAAAATCAGACACATGATGAAACATTTCTTTTCAGTGATTAATTTTTTAGTGAGAATCACGCTGTGAAAGAATCACGTTTTGTTTACATTGTCAAAGATGGATGATCACACAGGAGATGCCTCATTAGAATCCAAATAACTCTAAAACTATTGAAGTAACAGATTAAGTGTACACAGAAAATATTATTAGCTTTTAAAGCTCTTTCTAGATACATAAAATTGATGTACTTTTATGAAAAAAAAATTCGATTTTAATTTTAAAACATGGCAGATTACATTTTGTACGGCCAATTTTGATCGGTGGAGTATGCATTTAGAATTAAAATATCTCTAAAAAACTATTAAAGTAACAGAATAAGTGTATGCGGAAAAAATTATCAGTTTTTAAAGCTCTTTCCATATACGCAACATTTATGTACTTTCATGAAAAAAAAATATATATATCGATTTCGACATTTTCAAACATGACCGAATTTCATAACGTATGCCATACCGGAAATTGCGGACCGGAAACAGTTCACCCAGAATTGTTCTGCAGACCAACAAAATCTTTCTTTTATTTATATAGATAAAGGTTCAGTTACATAAAAAGTCAAATTTATGTTGATGTTTGATTTCTAAGCATCTGCTATAAACTCACATGGAAACCTATAGAAATAATTAATCATATTTTAAAGAGTTAACAGGGGCTTTAAAAAGGTAAAATCTGTGCAAAACTGCTTTTCCAAATGTAATATTTGACAAACTAATATTCAGATGATTAATAATTATAACAAAAGATTATTCCATAATTTCTAAAATGAAAGCAGTATGAATATATACACACATACAAAAACACATGATATATCAAAGAATTTAAATGGTAAAAATTAGCCATTTGGGTTGAACACCTAAGTAAAAACTCTCCCTCTGTTTATGCTAGTCATTTATATTTGATAAATATTTCTTCAAATTAAAAGAAAAAATGGGTAACAGTAAACACTTCAGAAATTCCCAAACAGCTCATCTATGATCTAATCAATATATTTTTACCATGTTTTTATTAACTTGCTTTCTTATTTGTTTGTGTGTGTGTTTGTCCCTTATAAATCTTGCAATCGATTTTTAACTAACTTCCCGACTAGCTAGACATTTGAAACTTTTAGAATAGCTCAGAACACGATGACAATGCATTTTTTTAATACTTTTAGCCATCTTTAAGCAGATTTGAATTCATTTTCAGTTAATTTTGTTTTGTAAACTGGTGCAGCCATCTATTGGCCGGGACAGGAACGAAAAGTTAAACACAAGTTAACTTCATTTTCTTTCAAGTTGATGGGATAATTCATCAAAGAAAATTTTTTAAAGTATTTATTAATACATAGAATTGTCAAGTTTATATGATTTAACAGAAAATTTAAAAACATGGTATATAAAAAGTTCTTTTTATCTTGTAATTATTCTTCTTTTAGATAAGATTCTAATTATCTATTATGCTTTGGAAATAGCAACAAAAACTTATTGTCACTGATCATTTCAAAAATTTGTTTGGCATGATAATTTTTTTTTTTTTTTTTAGGCTACCCAGCTCAAATGAAATTTAACTAAATTTCAAGCTTTTGAGATGGGTAAAACAGGGTTAAAATTTGAAATTTGTAAATCAAATTAAAGATTTAAGAAACATACACTTCAAGGTTCACAACACTTTCCTTTGCACTCCAAAAATTAAGGTCTATAGCAGTGGAGGGATATTTAGATTTCACATGAGGTAAATTCATGGACTTCTAATCGCAAAACCTATTGTAAATTCATGTTAATTCAAAATGAATTCCCCAATTCCATGATCAGTAACAAGCTGTTTATAACATTTGATAGGAAAATTGCGCGGTGCGTACTTAATGCGGCGATATTCTCCTTGTTTACTTTTATCTTGCCACTTCCTAACATTCGGTTGAGGCGTCAGCTTTTCAAACATCGCAAGAATGCGATGGTATTCAGCTTCTTGGCTATCGCAAATATGACGTCAGTTTTTTTTTCTCTTATGTATTTGCCATATGAAACTACTTATTTTTAACGGACCATGTTTGGCCGTATGTAACTGTAGACCGTGTTTCTTATACAAATGTTTGATTGTATAAAAGAACAGGTTTGTTAATGTCTGTCTGTCTCGCTCGCTTACACAGTCAGTCAGTCTGTCTGTGGCATCTGTAAATCTCACACTCTCGGTTAGAGGTGTGGAGATAGTATATTTTTCATGTACGAGCATATTATTTCTTTGAGCAGTTGGCTCGCTATTATGTTTTTCATTTGTACATATTCATCTGTACATATTAAATTATTTTAACTTCAATGAAATTTGTCATAATTCAAATGTCCCTGTTTTACTGCGCGCCCCGGCACAACAACATTGTGTTTAATTCGAACTATAACATTTTGTACCTATGCACTGGAAATTATGTACAAATAAAAAATTAATTTTCACTTTGCATAAAATAGACATTTTAAGAACTAGACAAAAACATTAAGCACTTTTATAAACTCATGAAAAAAGTGTTGTCATGTTAAAAAATATGCAGTTTTAAGAATGCTGTGCACCCTATTAAACACACAGACTAAAACCTACAGGGAAAGATTAATTCAATACCTTATAATGAAAAACAAAACACTTTAAGAAATAATTAAAATCAAATTGGCAATAAATAAACAAACATATTTAATTTATAAAAATGTTTTGCATTTCTTATATATTAGACAACAATAATTGAATTTTGCATTATAATATAGCAGCAAATTTAATAGAACTAAATATACATCTAATTACAATACAGCAGTTCATAATTATGTAAAAAATTTGTAAGCACTTTAAGAGAAACATTTTAAGAAAAAGGCATTTATTACTTTTAGATGCAATTCCATCGATGCTACCAGGAGTATCTTTCTCTAATTCAGCATAAGCTTTTATTAAATTGTATCTCACAGAGTCAAGGGTGCTGAAAAATACAAAGAGCAAAAAATAATAAGTTAATAATAAGAGCACAAAATAATAAGAAGTTTTTCTGCAAAACAAGTATATTAAACACACAAATCTATATATATTATCTCTAGAAGGCGATTTTTTCTCCCTTCATACTTAACCAAAATCGATAAATGAGGTACCATTTTACAGATTAAGTTCTCCACTTCTGACGAATTGTTAATTTAGAATTACACATTGTATTGTTTGTTTAAAAATCAAAGTATAAACATTAAAAACATTTTTTCTTCCACTACATGGCCTGCACTCACTCGCTTTATTTTAACATTCTTGCTTGCACACTGGAACTTTTAAGTTTCAAAATTGTCTGCTTTTATTATCATTCTATGAATTAATAACTCAGGCCTGCAACCAAAAAAGTGTTTAGAAACCAATAGCTGATACTGATAGATTTTTGGACGCTGATTTCAGGAAAAATAGTAAAAAAATTCCATGACGTATCATTTTTTCAAAAAATTAAAAATTTCACTAATTGAAAATTTTTAATTTCGTAGCCACCAATCGATTGTGTTAATTAAGGAAGGGAATGAGCATATAGTGTCATAAGTCGTCATTACTGGAGAAAACTGGAGATTTTTCTGTCTCTGGTACGAAAAAAAAAAACAGAAAAAAGAAACAATCTAAAGAATCTGCTGGTACGGAAAAAAAAAAAAAATGGAAAAAAGAAACAATCTAAAGAATCTGCTGGTACAGAAAAAAGAAACAATCTAAAGAATCTGCTGGTACGGAAAAAAGAAACAATCTAAAGAATCTGCCTAACTCTTAGGCTAAAGCAAAAGAATTTATTGGCATCTGGTACCTCTTTCTTGTGGTTAAGAAAAAGATAAACAGATTTTGTTCCATACTTTTCTCGAGATAGTGGCTTGATTTACTGTAGCAATGTCCCTGGATTGATGGAGGATTTTAATATACAGTATGACGTGAACAAGTCGAGGCTCTTTATTGACTCCTCAAAAAGAAGCCTCAAAGCATTGCTTCTGTCTAATGGCAGCAAGTATGCTTCAGTGCCATTAGGACATTGTGTACCTGAAAGAATCTTACAAGAATTTAGCTTTGATTCTCACCCATTTGAAACATAAAGAACATGGATGGATGATATGCGGCGATCTAAAAGTGTTTTCCATGCTTTTTGGACAACAAGCAGGAAACACTAAGTACCCTTGCTTCTTGTGTGAATGGGACAGTCGGGATAAAAAGAATTATTGGATCAAAAAGGAGTGGCCACAAAGGAAAGCATTAACACCTGGAAACAAAAATGTAGTTGTTCATGGAGTATGTCCATGTATTTTCATTTAATCATTTGTTTAATGTTTTATGATTGTTTGTCCTGTAGATGGCAGCACAATACCGCTGTTTTTATGTTTTGGTAAAATGTTCCAAGATACTTCCGGTTTTGGAAGTAATAACGTTGTGTTCCAGCTCTGTGCTGGTTGTTCGAAGTTCTCTGCTATGTGTTAATAAAGTTCATATAGCCGACCCGTTTGTGCATCTTGGCTCGACTTTAATTAATGTGGAAGAACAGTAGTAATGGAAAGTTTGGTTGATCCCAGGAAAGTCCTGTTGCCTTCACTTCACATCAAGCTTGGCTTGATGAAACAATTTGTTAAAGCTCTATTAAAAGAAGGAGAGTGCTTTAAATACCTAGGCAACAATTTTCCAGGACTGTCGGAAGCAAAAATATAAGAAGGTGTTTTCGTAGGTCCAGATATTCGGAAACATTTTAAAGATGAAGTGTTTCAAAGTAAAATGCTTTCGAGGGAAAAAAAGGCCTCGACAGTTTTCAAGGAAGTCGTCACAAAATTCCTTGAGAACGTTAAGGACCCCAACTATAAATCTATTGTGGAAAACATGTTAATGAAATTCAAAGACTTGGATTGTTCAATGAGTTTGAAAGTGCATTTTTTAAATTCGCATTTGGACTACTTTGCCCTTTTTGGTGCAATTAGTGAAGAACAGGGTTAAAGATTTCACCAAGATATCAAAGAGATGTAGCTTAGATACCAAGGTAGATGGAAAGTCAATATGATGGGGACTACTGTTGGATGCTACACAGAGAAGTCCTGCGTACTGACTACAACAAAGTGCCAAAACGAGCTTTCAGGGAAAAACGAAAAGCATTAAGGATATATGAATCCAGGATGTATTAAACAATGGTAACCATTAAATGTTCTAATTAATGTAATTTCTAATTAATATATATTTAGAAAATCATTTCCAATTGTTTGATATATTAATTCATTCGTAAATAAAACACTTAAAAATATTTTGAAAAGACCTTCTCCCCAGAATATGTACAGTAAGCTTTCTTGTCCATATATTCAAGCCTATTTTGTGAAAAATCCTTACATGATTGAGAAAAATGGATGTCATATTTGAAATCAGCACACCAAATAATATAAAATTCAGTCATTTCATTGCAAACACTTTTCTATGACTCAAAATTTTGCATGCCTGTGTAATTTTCTTTATTGGTAACATTCATGTAGGTGTACATTATTCTTTTTGCATTGAAAAACAATTGGTTTTGACTAAAATCTATTTTCTTTCCCCCTGATTCATTAAGAACATTTCATTAGTGATTTTTTCCCTTGGTATGCATTTTTAGAGTTTATTTTATTCAATTCTATCTATACAATTCAATTGCATATGACAAAATTCTACCAAGCAATCAAGGGAAAGCCTCTAATTTGCCTCATAATTAAAGGATAATCAAAATAAAGGTCTTACCATGTAGATGTGAAAGTTGAAGAAAAAAAGGGAGATTGGGGCAATGGTTGGTGCATGGCAGAACAGCAAATTTATCTAAACTCTATGGGAAAATGTGCGAGAGAAATGCAAAAATTTGCTTTATTGCTAGATGGTAAGCACACGCTCCCTTATTTATTTACTTTTATCTCTTGAAAACTAACCTTTAAATTAAAAAAAAATAAATACCATCATCATATATATTATTTCTAGAAGGTAATTTTTGTGACAATCTCTTTTTCTCCTTTCATACTTTACCAAAATCATGAGGTACCATTTTAAAGATCAAGTTCTCCACTTCTGATGAATTGTTAATAAAGAATGATACATTGTATCGTTTGATTAAAAATTGCAGTTAAAAATGGACTTTTTGCCCTAGAGTTCTTTCTCTGGATGCGTCGTTATGGCACAGTCAAATAGTGTGTACAAAGAGGTTTTGTAATGCAAATATTACATTTTCCACGAGTTTGTGTCATACTTAACTTTTAATATTGTCTACAAAGGTATTATGACATGTCTATATCTCATGTTCCCCTGTTTTATGTTATGCTTCACCTCCAATTTTGTGTCTGAAGGTGTTTTGTGATAAGTTTTGTATTATCCTTATGCACCATTGTTATTTAACAAATAAACAATGGCTACAAATGAACGGGTTCTTCTTTCATCCTACTACAAAACACCAACCTCCCTATAAAATTCATTGTATTTTATTCACATGTGAAAGTTTCCTACGAGCCACCTAGTAAAGCTATATTTGGGTCTAAATACCAAAGTAGATGGTTACATATCTACAGCTACATGATTTTTTTCAACTTCATAATAAAACTCTTGAACTTTTCCAGGATTTCCAGACCCCTAGAAACTTTGGGTGGACAACAATAAAATATGTTTTTTAAAATTTTTTTTAAAACTAATTTTGGTACTTTTTTCTGGATATTCAGTTTAGACAAAAAAGTTTTTTATTTTATTTATTTTTTCCATACATTACAATAACAAAATGGTTCACTATTTTTTAGTTTTTTAATTTTTTTTTAATTACTTGGATTAAACCATAGATTTTTAAAAATTAGTTTCACAAATTGAATTCTAGAATTAAAATTTTCCTCATAAAAAAATATTTTCTCATTTAACAGAAAGAGAGAGAGATGCATATTTTGCAAACATTTGCAACAGATTCTACAAGGTTTTTACATATTTCTTTGCTTGTCCACCAAAATTTCACCAAATAAAAATAGATATCTCATGCAGTACATATTTTATTCCTTTTGAAATGAAGAAGTATAAAAAAAGAAAACTTAAACTAATATATTAACTTAAGTAAATATATAAAAAATTAGGCTTTTATTTAAGTAAATGACTATACATAATATATACTCTACAACTTTAATACAAAAAAATACTTAGCAAATTTACCAGCTCCTTGATAGAGGGAAAGGGAGTAAATCAAACAGTAAGCATATTCATTGAAGTGGTTAATGTAAATCAGAACAAACTTATCTACATCTTACAAAAATTGTCATTTGTTTCAAAGGAAAAAAGATTATAAAAATATGCCATAAAAGATAACGAAAAACTTATATCATAATTCACTCATTTAACAATATAAAATAGGTAAAACTATTTAAATATTCTAGTTCAAAAAATTAATATAAAGCAAAAACTTTAAATTCTAATTAGGGTTTATTTATTAATGGCAGTTCAATATAATTGAATCTTTTTTTAAAATTTCATGAAATTTCATTCAATCTTTTTTTAAATTTCAAGAATAACACTCCATGGTTAAAAAAATTATAAAAATAGGTAAAAAGTTTTGAAAATGTAATATAAACAGTAGGTATTACTTACGGAGGAATAGCTACTTTTACATGAACATAATGGTCCCCATTTCCATAACCAGCACTCTTTTTTATTCCTTTACCATGATATTTAATTACTGTATGAGAGGATGTACCAGGAGGAATCTAATAATTAAAACATAAATAAGCCTTGTTCAGATATCTAAAACAAGCACTACTTTACGCTTTGAGACCTTTCTTGCACTGTCACATGTTTATGAAAGATTGGTATTCATTTGATACATTTTTCCAAAAAGTAAATAGTATGTTAATGTTATGAAAAAATTTTGCTGTTATTTGTATTGTAGAGTGATTAATTATTTTTAAGGGAAAAATAAATAATTTTCTACAAAGTTTAGGAAGTCAAAATATAAGGCTACTTTTAAAACAGAATGAGAGATTCAGCTTTTATATATATATACTAGCTGAATACCCGTACTTCGCTACGGAGTACATTCAAATTAAAGGTACAGATGTGTTAGACGCACCTCAATGCCAAATTGGCGATTTTTTTAATTTTGGTGATTTTGTGTTTGGTGTGGCAGCCATGCGATTTTGGCGAGATTTTGTTATTTTGTGGCAACCCAGTTTGAACGGCTAGTTGTGTGTGTTTGTTTACGTGATATAGTATGGCGGCCATGTTGTTGTGAAATATTAATGACGTATTTTGGATAGTATTAGATGTAGATTTTACTTTGGTGTTGCCAATTTGTGTTTTTGTTGCTTTTAGGATTTTGTTGTTGCCAGATTCGAGTGTGTCTTGTGTTTTGTGTCATTGAATGGGTTTTTTTAATGTTCTTTAGTGTAGTTATATTATGTTGTGGCAACGGTTTTTGAATTTTTCATTTGTTTTAATTCAGATTTTAAGTTTCAGCCACGATGCAGCTTGGATACAATAATCTGGTTGTATATTTCAATATATTTTTGTTCATTTATTTATTATCTGTTCAGTATTTAGTGTAATTTAGAAATATCAGGGGATTTTAGTGTCTAAAATAGAGGCGATATAATAGAAATAGATCGTTTGAATTTGTGCTGTAATATATGTTTAATGAAGAAATATATATTTAACCAAGGTGTTTTTTATGTTTATTTATATTAGTTATTATTAGTTGGACTGACTAGTTGTATTATACTGACTTTTTTAGCGGGGGGGGCCGCCCACCTAACAAATTTCTCATTAATTTTAAGGTTTTAGTTTTTGTATTTATGCAGCCGTTTTTAGATATATATTTTTAATACAGCCATTTTTAGATACTTTTGTGTATGTTTTAAATAAGTGGTTGAGCATTTCTGTTAAGGTTTTGAAGTTTAATACAGCCGTTTTTAGATAGTTTTGCGTATGTTTTAAAGTAGCGGTTGAGCATTTCTGTTTAGGTTTTGAATTTTAATACAGCCGTTTTTAGATATATTCATGTATGTTTTAAAGTAGCTGTTGTGGTTTTGTGACATGTTTTTGAAAGTTTATTATTGTCATTGGTAAGTTTGTTTTGAATTTATTTTTATATTTGAGTTGTTATTGATATTTTGTGTATATTTGTTATTTTAAGTGTAAAATGTCCGCGTAGTCCTGATTTGGCGACAAGTTGGTGACAAAATTTTTTTGACGAGTATTTGGCGTCAAAAAAATCTTGTCGCCAAGGGAGGTGCGTGTAATACATCTGTTCCAAATTAAATATAACGGTCAATGTATGCAATTAATGTCAATATATATATATATATTTATTTATAATAAATACAACGATCAATGTATGCAATTGATGGAAAAAAAATTATAAAAAAATTGTACAGGATATTTTTATAAACAAAATAATATAGAAGAAAATATTCAAATAAAATCTAATAGAACATACTAAAGAATATACTACAGTTAATATAGTACAGTTTGAGGAACATATCTTTTATTGTATTTTAATATTTTTTGGATAATGTTTAATCGTCTGCCGCATTAGCAAGAAAAGAAAAACATTTTTTTTTGGTCTATTTTGTTGTTATGCATGTGGCGCAAAATTCGTTTAAAGTATCACAAAAAGAAAAGAAACCACGTGATCAACGTTTAATAAATTAAATTCTTAAAATTAATCTTTAAAAATTCCCCGAAAATCAGAAAATGGAGGTAAAGATTCAAAAAAGATTTCATTTTAAAGAACTTTTTATGATCTTTCTCGTGATATAAATTTTATAACCCTCAAATTATTATTTTAAATACAAACTGAAAAAAAGTCTCTAAATCAGCTTAAAAATTTAATTTAAAAAAATCTAAGAAGAATTTTTCAAAAATCTTTCTTAGTGCACCCCTACACTATAAGAAGAAGCGCCATGCAAAATTTCAGCCCTTTATGTCCAGCAGTTTGGTCTGTGCATTATATGTCAGTCAGTCAGTTACGGAACTGTTTTATATATATAGATATACACACTCTTTTATGATAGAAACATGTGCTTGAAACAGCAACTTGGAATATCTGATCTAAAATTTTAAAAGATGATCATTTTATGTTTTTCCAGGTAAAATATAAAGTATTGTAACGTATTCCTGTGATTTGTGTCAAAAGCAAACACTTAGGTAGTGTCACAGGTTACGTGTAAGGTAGACAGCTTACTAAAATAGAGACTTTTAAGATAATGAGAATTTCAGTTTTATTTAATATACACGGTTAGGCCGCGATCTCGAATGATATATATACAAAGCAGTCCGTAGAAGTTGGAGTAGAAATCGGGAACTGTCTCTCAAGGATGGAGCACACTGTCGCTAAAACGAGGTGACGAACTGCTGGTCAGGTCACAGAAAAAAGGGCCCGCACTCGTCCACTGGAAGCTAGCAGCTTCTCCGAAATAACACAATTGGGAAGATCAAGTTCCAATCGGTTTCCCCGACCTTTCTCAGTGAAAAAGGGTCTTCTCACGTAGAGGGCAGAGCCTCACAAAAAACAAGTCACTTAGAAGTACGTGGAGCTAGGAGATCAGGTATCACTCCTAAACTCTCTAAGAAAAAACTCTCTGCACAAAAAACTGGCCTTCAAGCCCTCGTCGGCTTATTTAAAAGCTTGATCCCTGGCGGAATTCTTTTCCAGCCTCCTCTCTCTAGCTCACTCCGGATAGGCTGAGCGTCCAGCCGTGCGCAAAAAAACGATGCCGATTATTTCATCTTCATCGCCCGCTCCCTTGTTAGCGGTCTCGTTTCAGGGCGTAAACTGTCATTGTCGGCCAATGTCAAAATATGGCGCCAGACTGTCTCCTCTTTTCATCCCAGGAATGCGCTCCGAAGACGTGTCCATTGTGGCTCCTCTTTCGCTCGGGGGTCTGCCATTCTTTAGAATCGGTTCACGGCTAGCGACGATTTTAATGGTCTTTCTACTCACCTCGAGGAGGGGGAATTGCCACAGTATCCTCCAATGAAAATAGTAATCCATATCAACTAATTTCTAATAAGCAAATATTTTCACATGGTTTCCAAACAGAATTTATTTTTTTTTTTTACATTTGAGTTTCATTATTTTGGATCCTTTAGATAAAGAGTTCTTGCAGACGGTCGTATTTTAAGTCAGTGAAATATTTTAACTTCATGCATAGCATTTCTGATTGTACTCTAAATTAATTTGGAACTTTATCAAATTTCTGTGCATCAAATATTTGAAAATATATATTTTTTCTGCAGCAGAGCTATATATAACTTGTATGAGTTTCATTATTATTATTATTTTTTTAATTTTGGACCCATTATTCAGACAATTTAACAATGAATTTCTATTTATGAATTAATGACTTTTAATATTCATGAAAGTATGATAGACAGAAAAGGCACAAGCCATCATTAATTCTCTTCAATAAGACAACAATGAGCACTTTTAACATTAACAGCAAATTTTAAAAGCAAACTCCATGAAGCAAAACTTAATTTTGGTATAAACTGCAATGATAAACTAAATGAAATTTTTCAAATCTCAACACATTATACATATAATCAGATTGCACTTCTTGATAAATGAAGCTGTTAAATAATTCTAAATTTTTTAGGCAAACTCCATGAAGCAAAACTTAATTTTGGTGTGAACTACAATGATTAACCAAATTAATTCTTTCAAATCTCAACACATTATTCATACAATCAGATTGCACTTCTTCATAAATGCAGTTGTTAAATAATTCTATCTCAATGAATTCCTGTACAACTTTTCCTGTACTTACTTTTACATTAATGTCTTCATAGACTCCTTGTATTTTTATACTTCCACCTAAGACAGCTTGAGAGAGACTTATTGTGGCATCAGTATGTACATCAAACCCTTCTCGGCGGAAGTACTTACTTTCCCGTATCTGGGTGAAAAGAGGGTACAATTAAGATAACAGAACAAAAGGAAAAAAATTAGCTTCTGCATCAAAATTTCATTTCAGTCATTCCAACTCTTAAATTTTTTACAAGATTTTTTTGAAGTTTTAAACAGTGTTACTGAAAACAAACTATTTTTAGCATTTATTTATATTAAATCAATAAAATAAAGAAAATAATTTTATTCTTTTTTATAATTTTCTAAAATTATACCTTATTACTGTTATATTACTCTTTTCAATGATTTCCTGCAATTATTTTGTGAGAGATTATACAAATGCAAATTAAATCATACCCTAAAAGTAACAAACACTTCACTAAGCCCATTTTTCACTCTAACAGTCTGACCATCTTCAACACCTATTCAAAAGAAAAGAAAAAAAAAATTTTTTTTGCCATTCTTTCATTAGCTGGAATTTACATAGCATCATTAAAATCTCATAAAACAAAAAACAAAATAAATCTGAAGAAATGCAACTGTATAAATTATAGACAATTAACATTTTTTTAAGCAGCAGTACATGGAGTTTAAACAAACAAAAATTTATAATAATTTATATATTTAAAATTAGCACAGTTCATAAAACATCACTGGATGCTGGGCAAATAACCTGCTACTGGGCTAGAATTTTATTTCATGTCTATTTAGTATAGACTTAACTATTATATCATATGACAAAACTCAATGTTTCCAGAAAACAATTAGTTTTTACTAGTTTTAGCCCTATTTTCATTCCACTGCATTTTAACCCCTAAATGTACAATTTTTGCTTTAATTTGGGTAAAACAAAAAAAAAAAAAAAAAAAAAAATTCAGGTAGTCTCTTCTTACGAAACTACCATGGGTTATTAACATAGGATTACTTATCATTGCTTCCGCCCCACCCCCTCTTTTAAATGCATTTTGGTACTTTTCTGTTTAACTGTTTACTGCCACTGGGTTTGGCATGCTGCTAAAATTATAACTTGTGACGCCAGACAGACAATTTTTTGCTTTCTGGAGGACTGTTATTGAGGAACATAATCCTACATTAAAATTTCTTGAAGATAATTATAACTTAAGGTTATTTAGACTCATTTATGTTTATAAAAAACAATATCTCCTTAAAATTAAAATTATGGCAGTGTAAATAAAACAACAGCACATCACCACCATGTTTTTACAGCATGCCAAAATCTTTTGTTATTGAGTTATAAAGGAACAAAACAATAAAGATTCCTGTGACGTATATAAACCTAAATTCCTAGAATAAAAGCAATCTAACATCAAACGTGACATAAACAGACTTAAGAAAATTTGATAAAAACAATTTAATATTAAATATGGCACAAATAAAGCTGTAATATTTGAATGAACATAAAAATGCAGTGCCCATGACGTTCACAGAGATGCACTTTTCTGCACGTAAACGTCACCTGTGTGTCACAGAACTGTGCATTAAGCGGTTACTGAACCTTGTTACTGAATTCTCATTTATATATGAATGAACCTTGTTTATATATTATCAAATATATTAATTTTTATTCATTTCATATCACACCAGATGGCATTTTTTAGTTACCTGTCTAAAATATCATTTTGGGGAGGTGACAATAAAGAATTTGTTAACTGCTTAATGCACAGTTCTGTGACATACACAGGCGACGTTTACGTGCAGAAAAGTGCATCTCTGTGAATGTCATGGGACTTAAGATACTTCGATAAAAACAATTAATATTAAACGTAGCACAAACAAAGCTGTAATACTTAAATGAACATGAAAATGCAGTGCCCATGACATTCACAAAGATGCACTTTTCTGCATGTAAACGTCGCCTGTGTATGTCACGGAATTGTGCATTAAGTGGTTAACAAGTTCACTATTGTCATCTCCCCAAAATGACATAAATTTAGATAGGTAACTAAAAAGTGCCATCTGGTGTGATATGAAATGAATAAAATTAATATATTTGATAGTATATAAACAAGGTACATTCATATATAAATGAGAATTCAGTAACAAGGTGCAAAAGAAACAAACAGAAATGCTTTTGGTATGTAATATTAGGATATGTTATAGCATGTCATTGGTAGATGTACAATTCTGCTTGAAAATAGCAGTACATCAAAAAAAGGATGTAAGCATGAGAAGCAACATGATTTAGTGTTCCACAGCACATAATCATCAAAAATCCCTTTATGAAGGAAAACATAAATTTTTTACCAGGCTTAATGTACAGTATAAAGATGAACACCTCTCCTAGCTCCAAGGGAAGAGTGTTTGGTTGAATCAAAAATGTTTTGAGAAGGACAAAACCATGTAGAAAGTGAACTAGAGTTAGCATTCAAAATCATGGAAATCAATAGAAAGACTGCTGACAGTTTTTTGAGGATTCACAGCAGCATTTTCAAACAGTACAACTCAACACATGTAATCAAATAAGAGGAGAACAATCCACTCCAACTGACAAAAGCAGCCAAATCTAGTGTGCATTATCCAAGGCAATGCTCAATTCCACACAATCATTGAAATGATAGCAGCCTCAGAGAACTAAAGTGAGATATTCAGTCTCATCCGCTTCTTTTGACTGGACTCTCTAGCTTATTGGAAGAATTTTGGAGAAGTGAGAAATTCAAAACTAACAAATACAACATTAGAGTTATAGAAGACTGGATACATAAACAATAAAAAATACCTCTTTGAAGGGGTTTACAAGCTTTCTGATTGTTAATGGAAGTGCATTGCGATTGACAGGGATTATGATAAAATTAGTTGGTATTATATTTTCATTTCATTGCTTCTAAAAGTTTGGTTTGGTTTGGAGCACTACGGTAATTTTTTTGCTACATGAGGGCTAATTAGACCGGGACCTACTGCTTAAAGCCGATTCCGAACAGCTACAAACATCCATGGCAAGAGTGGCATTCGAACCCACAGACTCTGGTACCGAAAGCCAGTGCCCTAGCCATTTGGCCATTGTCCGACTGCTTCTAAATGAGTTCTTAACAAATTTTCTTTTATATTTGAATGTACATGCAGTTTTAAGCATATTTACTCAACACGTTGATAAAAAACCTACTTATCATATAAATAATATACAGTGATTTCCGCTTATAAGAATCACGTTTGTTATTACTGTTTTTGATTCTTATAAGCGGTTGATTCTTATAACCGAAACTTCCCTTTGGACAGGCACACATACATAAATATATACTTGTACATATATATAAACACACAGGCACATATATACATAATTTACCATTAAATACTCTTTAATTTACGTTATTTATCATTTATTAAAATTATTTTTTATAATTTTAAAAATACTCAATTTCCAAACAAATACTATAACTCAATTTCTAGACCTATAAGTAACAACACATGATTATAAAATCAACAAGAGGCAGCTTCTCTTTGACTACACTTTGGAAGAGCATCATATCTAATTAACAAGTTTTGTTTTTCAGAAAAACTTTGTTTTTATCATATTTTAATTTGACTATCAAAAAGTTCTAACACTAACTGGCAATTTTGTTAGAAAACTAAAGTGAATACTAGCGACGTATGCTTATTACAGTCCCAGACGAAGATTCACTTTATAGCTTACGTTTCACGGTTTGATTCTGAATCAAACCGTGAAACGTTTGATTCAGCAAAATGGATCCGTTTACGTTTCACGGTTTGAAGTGCTGAATCCACTGTCCCGTTTGCGTAAGTGATAGTGGACACTTCGCGGAAGATTTATGTGTTTCAGGGTCCAGAAATCCGCAACCAGGAAGTAAGTGGTGGGAAAAAAGGAGTGCCTGTCTGGAGAAAAGTGAAATTGGACCCGGGCGGGTTAGATGCCCCTGGGTAAAGCTAATAAGACAGTGTTTAGCAAAAACGTATAAGGAGAAACTCTTATGTTATGTCTAAAGGAATGTATTTTACGACTGTTTTCCACCCCAAAGTTTTATCAATCTTTCTTTTCAAAAACTTAAGAAAGAATTTCGTACCTTTAGAGAGTTCAAGTGGCATTTTTTGGAAAAATGAAAGGAAGGCGAAGATTGCAAACTGATTCTTATAACCAGTGGATTGATTCTTTAAAGTGGAAATTTTAACATGGAAATAATACATTTGTTTTTGCGATATTGATTCTTATAAACGGTTGATTCTTATAACCACTGATCACTATAAGCGGTGGTTACTGTATATGATAATTTTGATATAAATAAGTCATATAAATAAGTTGCATTGAAATGAAATCACATTGACAATCTTCTTTAAATGAAGTAATTTGTTCCATGTGTACATGTGAGATTGACGATTTTTCTTTTTTTTTTAATAATTGCATCAAATCTGATGGGGTATAATTGTAAGTATTGCATATGACAGGCTTCCATAAAATTACAAACAATTCAAGGCAAAAGTTTGGGGAAAGGACCTACACTTCCTCAGAATGGGTATATAAATAATATGCGGTTAGAACATTCTAAAACAACTTTGATATAAAAGCAATCTCTCTTTTTATAAGTTCTTACTAAATCCAAATATATGTATGGATTAATTAGCAAACTAAAAATGGAAAGTCAAAATTAAAATACACACTACTCTACACATACCAATAACAAAGTCTTACAAAAACTGAGGGTAAAAGAAGATCAATCCTTTGAAATAATTCAATGCTTTCTACATCAGACATATTTTCAGGCTTGCATTACACCAGGGGTTGTTAAACTGCAGCCCAACAAGCTTTTATGTGCGGCCCAAAAGACTCACACTCATTATCAGGCAAGTGCTTTTGTAAACACAATTTTGAAATTTAGTGTCTAAAAAATACACAATTGTACAAAAATGTGCCATCTGCTGCTCATGTTGTTCACATCAACATTTCTTTGTAAATCATCTAATTTCAAAATGACTTATGCGAAGAATGTATACAGATATCGGCTTACTGATTCTTACCTTTATGCCATATTAAGAGTAGCATGTAGCAAGAATAAACCTGATTTGTCTAAAATAGTCAAAAGTTTCTCTTAACACACACAAAAAAAAATCAAAATCATTTTTGAATAAACGTTTGAATACATTCTGGTTTTGAGTTTTATATTTCAGATTATTATATTATGAGGTATAGTCTACTATGTTACGGCATGCATAACGTAGCAAATGTATGCATATGGTCCATTCTTCTTATAATGTAGGGGTGCACTAAGAAAGATTTTTTAAATTATTCTTAGATTTTTTTAAATTAAATTTTTAAGCTATTTTTGTAACTTTTTTTTAAGTTTGCATTTAAAATAATAATCTGCGGGTTATAAAATTTATATCACAAGAAAGATCATAAAAATTCCTTTAAAATGAAATCTTTTTCGAATCTTTACTTCCATTTTCTGATTTTTGGTGAATTTTTAAATATTAATTTTTAGAATTTAATTTATCCAATGCTGATCATGTGGTTTCTTTTCTTTTTTTGATACTTTAAATTAATCTTGTGTCCCGTGCATAACAACAAAATAAATTTACAAAAAAAATATGAAAATACGGTAAAAGATAAAATTTAACCACTAGACTCACTGAGATGGAAGTTTTTTAAGAATTTAATTCCAATTAGTATGTTTTATGGATATTAAACATACAAATTAATTGTATACATTAACAGTTGTATTCAATTTGAATATTTTCTTCTACATTACTTAGACTATAAAAATATCAGTTATGATTTTTTTATAAATCTATATATATTTTTTCTTTTTTACATTAATTGCATATGTTGACCGTTGTATTTAATTTGAATGTACTCTGTAGCAAAGTACGGATATTCAGCTAGTACAGATATATGTACTAAAAAACATGATACATAACTCAAATATTTAATTTATACTTACCAGCAGGAACATTGATCTTTAGACCTCTTTGCTGAACACAAGAACCTTTTCCAGAACAATAAGGGCAGGGATATCGATTGAACATTCCAGTTCCATGGCACTTACGACAAGTTGTTTTCATAATAAATGGACCAGTAGATATTGTTTCCTACAGGAAGTTATCTATGCATAATTATAAACACCTGAATCCTTCAAGAATACATATAAAATTTCAAAATAAAAATAATTTTAAAATGAACAAATATCACTGCAAAACAGGAGGTAACATGAAGAAGAAATTAAGCAACAAGTAATTCATCTATACCTTTTATTTTCCCCAGCATATAAATAAATCAGGAAAAACTTTCATCATTTTATTCCTAAAATTGATTTTTTTAATTCTCAATTTATGAGCATATATAGGTTAAACTTATATAATTAGTTCAATTATTAAGAACAGAGAGAACTACCTACATGTAATTTAGTATTTTCCAATTATAATAATTTTACCAGATCAATAATTTTCTGAAGACCTATCAGTTCTTTAATCTATATATATAAAACAGTTCAGTGATTGACCGACTGACTGACAGATAACGCACAGACCAAACCGCTGGAACTAAAGGGCTGAAATTTTGCATGGCAATTCTTCTTATAGTGTACGGGTGCATTAAGAAAGATTTTTGAAAAATTCTTAGATTTTTGCAAATTAAATTTTTAAGCTGTTTTTGTAACTTTTTTTAAGTTTGCATTTAAAATAATAATCTGGGGGTTATAAAATTTATATCACACGAAAGATCATGAAAATTCCTTTAAAATGAAACCTTTTTTGAATCTTTGCCTCCATTTTCTGACTTTTGGTGCATTTTTAAAGATAAATATTTAGAATTTAATTTATTAAATGCTAATCACATGGTTTCTTTTCTTTTTGTGATACTTTAAATTAATTTTGCGTCACGTGCATAACGAAATAAATTTACAAAAAAAATTGAAATACAGTAAAAGATAAAATTTAAACACTAGACTAATTAAGATGGAAGTTTAAGAATTCAATTCAAAATAGTATGTTTTATGGATATCAAACATACAAATTAATTGTCTAGATTGACCGTTGTATTTAATTTGAATATTTTCTTCTACATTATTTTGTTTATAAAAATATCCGTTACGATTTTTTATAAATATATATAAATATATATTTTATTTTCAAATTAAATACAAATAACATATAAATATATATATATATTATTTGTATTTAATTTGAATGTACTCCGTAGCAAAGTATGGGTATTCAGCTAGTTATTATATAAGTAGATAACATAAGATTTTTGTTAAAAATAATGCCTCTACCAAGATAATACTCATTTCAGATTATTTTAAAAGAGCTAATTTAATATACATAAGTGAATTTTAAACTCAAAATACACTACATGAATGCATTAATGATACATTAACCTTAAAAACTTGTAAACAAATTAGAAAGTAGTTTGAAAGAAATAGATCATTTTCTCCAAAACAGTTCAGATGATGCCTGAATGGCTAGGGCACTGACGTTTGGTACCAGAATCTATGGACTCGAGTCCCACTCTTGGCATGGATGTTTATAGCCATTCCAAATCGGCTTTAAGTAGTAGGTCCAGGTCTAATTAGCCCTCGTGTAGCAAAAAATGACCTTATCACTCCAAACCAAAACAGTTCAATAATACTTTTTGCTTCTTGAAAGATCCAGAGGTCAGGTACATTAAAACTTTTATAGTGACAAAAGCAGTGATGTATGCATAAAAACCTTCTATTTATTAATTTTTAATTTAATTATTATTATAGTTTTTTTTTTTTTTTGGAGGGGTTTTTATAAGTCTGCACAATTGACACAAAGGTGATAACATATGAAAGACCTGTAATTCAGAGGAGGTTAACTCCTGCACCCCTATTTTGGCTCACTTCCCTCAACCAAAGAAAACGAAGATTTTGTCCAAGGCTAACTTTCAAAATTTAACATCATTAATCCTCTTTAAAGCATCGAATAAAACTTTGGAAAATTTACACAACAGAATATGTCACATAAATATTTTTAAAGTATTGCATTGCTAAGAGAATTTTTTGGATTGTTTCCAACATCATGAATAATTAACACCAATAAAAAATATAACTTACCATCCCAGTAGCATTACAGTGATCACAACGAACCAATTTTGTGCCAGGTACACAGCATGATCCACCACATTGTGGGCAAACATCCACAACATTCACTTTAGCTACTTTTTGGCAACCTCGAGCAGCTTCATGGAAGTCAAGGTCTATAACAAGCTGAAATATAAGATACAAATGACATTACATTCTCTCAAATATTTTTTGTCAAGCTAACTTATCTTTATTCCTGAATAATAGAATCCTAAATTTGAACTAATAAGTTAGACCAGACAAACAAAGCATCAAAACTAGTAAAAATGGTTAAAAACAAAAATATTTGAAAAATCCCTCTCAAGAATAACATAGCACTCTATTTAAATTTCAAAAATTCTTAAACAGAGCTCTTATTTTCCCCAGAATTTTGAAGGTGTTAAAAAAAACATTCTTTGAAATGCAACCATTTTGAAAAATAATCATCCTTGGGAACAACAAAGTAACCAGTTCAAAGATACTAAAATAGACTTTTTCATATGCAGCATACACCTTAACTGTTTTTAACACTTTGAGGTCTAAGCCTGAGTGTCACTTGGATTCCCATTTTCTCTGTAGCGGACTAAGCCTGAGAGTCTCTCGGGGCAGGCCCGATTTTCCATTAGGCCCGGTAGGCCTCGGCCTAGGACCCCCCCCCCCCCCCCCCCAAAAAAAAAATTTTATTTTAAAAAAAAGAAAAAAATTTCCCAATTCAATTTTTTTTTTACCTATTTTAATAAAAAATTTTTATATATCCTTTCAAATTTGATTGATTGGTTCATCATATGTATAGTTCATCATATGTATGTTATAGTGTATATATGGGATTCATAAGTTTTTCTAGTTGCATTGTATTGGCGTTTTAATGATGAAGTAAATATGTTGTATTGCTTTTTGTTATTTGCTAATGTTCTAGGCTTCTATGCTTCAAATAGCCAATTCTTGGTAAAATGGTACTTTCACAATGATTCATGATTATTTCTTGTGTGTGTCAATTTTGGAAATTTTATGCCCACATCAGTGTTAGGGTGCTCCTATATTGAGTTGTGCCTATAGTCAAGAATGTTCTAAATTGGGCCCTGTCTCGGGGTTATAACTTTTAACTCTCTGAACTACAAAAATACCAATTATATACGTTCGCCATCTTTTTAGATATTATCTATGAACCTTCTACTTAAAAAAAAAAAAGAGAGATGGCAGCACCAAACAGATGTAAATTTATGAAATGATGTAGAATCCAAATTAAAATCAGGGTTAGTTTGTGCAAATCCATGCTTTGAAATGTATCACACCAAAGCAAATTTTATCAATGATGCTATTTATCAATAAAAACTATTTTTAGATCTTTGTAAACCATTTGGGTAAGTTTTTATTCAATTTTATTTAAAATTTCATGTTAAAAAAAGTTTCTTTATGGGGAACTTTTTTTTTTTTACTTTAAAACTTGGTTTTTTTCAATAATTTCTCATTAAATATTAATTCTTAGTAAATTTAAATAGTTCTGTATTATGAATAAAATCAGTTTAGAATTTATAATAAAAAAATTGCTAAGATATATATCTTCAAAGTATTTTTTAAAAAATAATGAAAAGTACCAAAAACCCTCAGTCCAGAGGGAGGCATACGGTCGAAATAGCTCAGACCTGAAAGTGTTAAAATGGTTGCTCTGTTGCCCTAATAGAAGGCGGTCTCAATAACTGCAAAGCTTTACTAGAGTACTAATCTGTTGGCTACTTTATTTATAGGAGCACCCTATAAGTAAACAAACATTGCTCCCTATGAGGGGACAGCACAAGAACATTCAGGCCTTAACCATAATTTGAATATGAGCCCACTCCTTGGAAGGTAGCAATTATGCAAACAAAGTATTTTAATAGTTGACAAATCAAATATAAAAAAAGGCAATATTTCAGTTGCAAAAATATTTATCTAACCTAAAATACATACCCAAGAAAATTTTAATAACAATCAGAGAAAATTAATAAAAAATTATGAATAAATATTTTTGGCATATCCACTGTGTCACGAAATTAGCCCTGCTTAGTCACAAAGCTCAAGCATTTATTAAATGCATACACACATAATGAATAATTTTAAAAATATAAATATTTTTCTTATAATAAGAAAAGATTTTTCACAGTCCCAAAATTGTTTCTGTAGCTAATTAAAGGGATGCTTTGAAGGATTTATACAGTGTATATAGCATGGAATAAACAAAATGTTTATTATTTGACTAAGTATCTTACGCACCAAAATTTCTCAAAATATAGAGATTTATATCATAATGGTGCATCAGATAATACAGAATACCTAAATTGTCTTTATACATGAGAGTTTAGGCAAGTTACAAGGGCTGTGATATGATGTGATTCAATGAACAACCTCATTTGATATAAACTGATGGGAAGGGTAATATTTGGTTATCTTTTATTATT
This sequence comes from Dolomedes plantarius, assembly GCA_907164885.2. Taxonomy (NCBI): domain Eukaryota; kingdom Metazoa; phylum Arthropoda; class Arachnida; order Araneae; family Dolomedidae; genus Dolomedes; species Dolomedes plantarius. The sequence continues at coordinate 58,033,230 of OU015499.1, forward strand.
GTGACAAAATCACCTTCCATAGTGGACTCAAATTAAGTAAAGCAGCAAATAGGTAGTAAGAGTGTCTTGCAAAGAATTATATTAAAACTTTAAAAGTGTTAACATTTAAATTTAAAGCTAAATAAATCTCTGACCATATAAACAGTAAAAATCAAAAATATAATAAATCTTTAGCTACATAAAATAAAATTTTATCAGATAAGTCTTTAAAAAAAACAATCAATACATGAAAGTTTGGAAAATTTATATCCTTAGCTACCTTATTCTTTCTTTCCTTCCTCCTTTCAATATCCCAATAAATTATTCTATAAAAATTACTATACATTCAAATTTGATTGACATACAAGAATAAAAGCACACATTTATACAGTTTTTAACTGAGATGAATTTAAGTTTATTATAAAAATGTGTTACTCCAAAGCTAGGTTTTTAAGAGTTACAATTTTATTTCATAAAACCTCTTTGATACAAAAATTAATGTTTCATCTTTATAATAAGAATTACAAATAATCTTACAGAGAAAAACTTAATCATTATGCTTATGAATTACAATCAATATCTTTTAAAACATCACTGAAAGCTGTACTAGGATCAGGGAATATGCAATAATTTTATTAAAAAAATTTCTTTAATAAGATAAATATACATGAAAGGCTGATTTTGATTAAAAAAAAGATAAATTATACAATATAACTTCAAAAAAAGACCTATCATTTTTAGTTTTATTTAACCCTTCAGTGGGCATGCCCGTGTATAAAGTGCAACATTTTCGTAATTTTGAATGGTTTGTTTTTACAAGTAAAGTTTGAATGTTCTAAGCAGTTTCTATTTATAGCTACACCCTTTCTAATGCAGATCTGATTTTCCGACCCTTATATTCCTTTCCATTCATTGTTAGTCGTGATTTAACCGTGGTAAACCAGAGATTATACTGGATTACAATAAAACAAAATTAAGAGTTGATGTAGCAGATCAAATGTGCAGCTATTACACGGTATCCCACATATCATGAAGATGGACAATCTCATTGTTTTTTAGGTTTTTGGACATAATAGGAATCGATTCGCAAGTTGTCCTTAGATGCATTAAATCAGACAGTCTGAAATAAGGTGATTCTATCTGCATTCTTTGGCCTTTAATTATAAATATATTTCAATATTATCAACATTTTATATCTTGTCATAAAATGCCAAATTATTATTTTCAATTTAAAAAAAAAAAAGTTTATTACAAAAGGAATAAACAAGGTTGAAAGAGACGTAATTTGTGCAACATGCGCATGCTGGTGTTTAAAAAATTGGCGCACCCGCTTAAGGGTGCGCCAATTTTTTGAGTACAATAATTATGGCTATTTTAACCGCTGAAGAGTTAAAATAGCCATAATTATTCATCTTAAAATAACTTCAAAACTGTACAGTCTACAGAGAACTATTCTTTCTACAGTAAAAAACCTCAATTACTATTCATAAGCATGTAACTCAAATATCAACTAACATCACAAAATCTTAGTTTTAATAATATAAACAAATATTCAGACACAACAAAAATATAAAAAAATCTAGTTTTAATTATTTTAAAGTTCTAAAAATACTAATGATGCAACTTCAAGCAATATCCTCACATTTTTTTATTATTATTTCATATTAGTGTGTGTGTGTGAAAAAAGTTCCTTAACACAGTAGTTATATTAAAGTCTTTTTGTTTTGAAAAAGTGAAAAGGGAAAATATTCAGAAATAACATATCTTATTAACATTAAAATTTCATAACTCTTTTGAGTCCAGACAGTTTTAAATTGAACCCTATTAAAAACAATGTACACTGAAGTTCTGATCAGTTAAAAAAAAAATGCATGATGTTACCAAAAAAACTAAAAAACACAAATAAAATTTTTTTTAGTAAAGAGACTGTACACTATAAAAAAGAGATTCATATGTTTTGCAAGGACTACAATAAGTGACTAATTGAGGGTTTAATGGAAAACCCTAATTAATCACTTGCTAAAACTGACTAATTAAGACTCCTAAGAATAATAAAACTGACTTAGAAAGTCTACCAGACTTATGTTCATGAGCTAATATGACACTTTTTCAGGTATAATTTGTATTTAATTGCTAACCATCCTCACTGGTAGTACAGGGTTAATCCATCCACAGATAATGAGCTCTTCGATATATTAGAATTTTTCTCATATTAAAAGACTTGCTATAATGAGAATTTATAATGATGATTAATCAGTCATTTCATTCAACAATTTGACCTAGTATAATGTATTATGCTAAAACTTGATTCATGTGAATGGTTTTGTACCTATATATCCTCAGTGTTTTTCTACAATATAAAGCCAAAGTAAGAATATTCCTCTATGAATTGAATTAAAACTTACTTTAACAGCATGAACATGCAACATTAAGGACATCCTTTCACATGATTACCTTTTCAGCTGCTCCAAATCCAAAGTCAGTCTCAGCATACTCGAAATCTGACATTCTTGGTTTGAAATTCAAATCACCAAATATTTTTCTAAAAAGTTCTTCAGGATCAATTGTAGAATGAAACCTAAATTCCTGAGCTGAAGGACCCTGCCTGCTCTGAGTGCGAAAAGGCGACTGAGTTCCCCATTCATCATATTCTTTACGTTTATTTTCATCTCCTAGAACCTAAAAAAAATACAAAGAAATTATAAATTATTAGACTTGGAAGATATTTTTGATCACAAAAAATAGATACTTTCAATCATGAAAAATATGTTTTGGAATACTCTTTTCAAAAGGGATTCTAATCACAGTGTACCAGCTGATTTGGTATGCCATAGTTATCTTTTTGCCTCTCAGGATCTAAACTGACTGGGGCATATAGTTTCAGTTCTATTTCCAAACAACAATAAACATCCACACAGCAGTACTCAATTTTGCACCATCTAAGTCTGGAGACTAGTTCTCTAGCCTTTCCTCTATCATCCAATGGATTCTCATCATGAAAAGTTTTCCCCAAATTTTGAACTTTTACAATTATTACAGGTTCTCTCAATATCAGACTTAAAAATTTCAACATCATCTCTAATTACTTGCATTTTTCAAATAAGTTTAACATAATGCAAAATAGTAAACTGCAACATACTCATAAATAAAATTTTCTCATAATCTACCCAAAAGCAGTTACAAAGAAATCTTTATAATGCATTAAATAACATTTTAGCTAATACATTAATAATATTTCTTTGAATTATGTACAGTACAAATCTTGGTTCCAAAACTTGGTTCATGTGAATGATTTTGTACCTATAAATATCCTCAAACACTGTTTTTCTATAATATAACAGATTCAGTGAAAAACACAAACTTTTTTACCTATCTTAAGTGAAAATTAAAGCTATTAGTAACATAAAATACTATATCATATAAGTTATATATATATATATATATATATATATATATATATATATATATACACACATACACACACACACTGAAATGTCAGAATAACTGGGATAGACAATCCCATTTGGAATATGTAGCAACACACACTTTTACGTAAATGGTATTGTTCACGAGCAGCATATATATAGCGACAGACATCTTTGGAAGCTTAAACAGCTTACTGTGTCGTACGCATGGCAGGTGTTCGTGATTTAAGAGAATTTCAACAAGGCATGATAGATGGTGCTTATGGGTGGGTCAAGGCATTTCGAAGTTCCATCCGAAGTTTAGATTTTCAGGTTTGGCAAATTCAAGGTTGCTCCTCGAATAGAAGAATTCCTGTGAAACATCAAACCTACAGCAACAGTGTGGCTGTCAAAAGACTCTGGGTCATCATGACTAGTGTTTGTCGAGAATCATTTCAAACAAAAGAAGTAGAACATTGCTCAAATAACAGTGCTATTCATTTCTAGGACCTCTACTAACATAAACGTAAGGACTGTACAATGTTTACTGCATTGCAGGGGCTTTAATAGCCGATACTCAACACGAGTGCCACTGCTTTCCTCATGACACAGCGTTCTACTCCCCGTATAAGGCCACGAATACTGCCCCTGGACACTTGAAGACTAGAAACAAGTAGCCTGGTCTAATGAGCCATATTTCCAATTGATTCAGGCATATGGATGGGTCCAAATGGGAAAAATACACTATAAATCAATGAATCCTGCATATCAACAAGGGACTGTACTGGCTGGTGGTCCCTCAGTAATGGTATGGGTTGTGTTGAGCTCGCATGAATTAGCCCTTATACGTCTACAACTTCTCTGACCAGTGAATGCTATAATAATATTTCAGATGTGTTACAGCCATTCATGTCATGCATCTACTCTCATGGGTTTGGACATCCTTCAACAAGAGAATCAGTGATGTAGCGAGCATAACTGGCACCCTGTACATGATATCTTTTTGGCACCCCCTCCCCCCCGAAAAACATATAGTAATACAATACACAAAATTAGTGAAAAGGACCATTTGGCATCCCTCTGCGAGTGGCACCTGGGGCATGATAGACCCCCTTGCCCCCCTCTCACTACACCACTGAAGAGCATGCACCTCCACAATCACCAAATTATGGTTTGAGGAACACTCATCCAAGTTTTCGAACATATCTGGGATGTCATTAAATGTTCCATTCAAAGCAGAGATCCACCATCTATGAATATTATAAAATTGGGGACAGCTCTTCAGGAGGCATGGTGTTCATTGTCTACAGACTTCCACAGAAAGTTCATGGAATCCATGCCCCGTCACGTTTTTGCAGTTGTACAATCAAGAAGTAGAACTATTAAGTATTAGACATGTATCCCAATTTTTCTGGCACTTCAGTTCTTATATTATACATAAAACACAAACATAATCACTGACTTAACTGATGAATAGCTTTAACTGTACATTTTACAGAATCTGAAATCCTTTTAAGCCATTTTGACTTCTAAAAATGTAAACACCTATTTCCCATTCTGTGAAGGAATTTAACACATAATAGCTAAAAAAACAAACCTTCTAAAGAATATGAACAAATTTTCCTCACACATTTTTTTTTTCTTCTTTGAAATGCTGCAGATTTGCACCTTGATAAGAGCTGCAGCAAAAATTTTTTATAAAAAGAATGTTGGCAATATCTTTTAAACTATGATTGTTTACAATGTATTGCAATAAAATTAAATGATGCCACGTGATTCTTCAAAATGGCATGAGATTCTAAGTTATTATCATTTAATAATTAATATTAGAATATTATTAGATGAAATATTATTAGTAACTAAACTTACTGCTATGTATTTAATTTGTAAAATCAAAAGGCAGATGATAAAAATCCTCTAAATTTTAATTTAGCCTTTGTAAAAGATTAATGTAGTACTCGTAACCAACCAATTACATAAATTTTAAAGTATCTATTAATTATGCCACTTTTGTATTATAAGCCTAAATATTAGTCAATACTCATGCATGCAACATAAACTACCAACAAATTATATATACTTATTTTTACAGAACCCATCAAATAACTGGTCTTTAAATAAAAGTTATATTTTTTAAAATTAAATGAAGATAATTAATACTACATGTATTATACTAAATAACTTTTAAATAATAATTAAAAATCATTATTTTTTTCATTACAAGAACAAGCACATAGTAATAAGCTAAAGAAAGCATTTACATAATTTTAGAAAGTGAAAAATAATATTGATACAGCTTCTTTGACTGTTTTACTATTCAACAGTAACAGTATTTAATTGCTGTTGTTATTCAATAATAAAATATCTAATTCACAGCATTATGACTTTTATATGAAATCGTTGATATAAATTACATGCAGCATTAAAGAAAATCTCTCATGACTGACAGAATATCAAAGAACTTTTTTTTTAAATATCCAAAATAATCATCTTCCTGCATTTTTAACTCATACAACCTTCATACTTTAACATCTCTTCTTGAACTAATTTGTAAATTCATAAAAAAAAGTCACTCCTTTTTAATTTGTTGCATCAGTACATAGAAAATACCCATTCTTTCTAAGACAAAATTTTTATATAAATTTTAGCTTCAAAAGCAAGAATCAGATTCAGTTACTCTTTTCAATGAACATAGAATGGTAACTTTATACTGCTTTTGGATTCTCACATCTAGAATAAGAGATTTATCTAACCAAAGATACAGATTTCTTTTTTTTTAGTTTATTGTATTTGCCATATTCTAATTTTTCAATGTCAAAAAAGATAGATTTTTAGTGAATTCCTCATGATTTAATGAATACACAGCTCCATAATTCAATTATTCTTATATTTACAAACATATGTAGATCAACATTACAATTTTCTTGTATTTTAAACAGTTGATAACAGTAATTATACAAATATTAATTACTTCATACGCAGAAGATACTTCTTGAAACTTTCTTGGTGCTTCAGGGTCATTCTTATTAGTATCAGGATGATATTTTTTAGCAAGCTGAAACAGAAATTTTAAACACAATAAGAAACAGGGATGTTAAAAAAAATGTTAAACTATATGCATAGTTATATTGTGAAATTCATCAAATAAAGCAAGACCATGTATAAATAACAAACCATTCAAAATGTATTTTTATTAAGAAAAAAAGTATTACTTTAAGAACAGATTATCCCATTTTTTATTGTGTAATATCAAGCAGATCAATTTAATATACTTTGCTGGACTACAGTACAAAGATCTTAACATTGTCAAACACATAAGATATTCTGAAACTATTATATTTATAGAGAAGGACAGGTTTACAGATGGATCATTCCTCATTATTATTCTCACAATACTATATTATCCATTCAATTAAAATTAGAACATATTTATTGATTGATCTCATCTACTATGAGAGAAATTCTTGAATTTCAATAAAATAAGTGATCACCATTAGAGATCATAAATGATCATCAGATTATGATCATATATATGTTTAATCTAAACATAAAAATTTTAAACAGTTTATTTTAAATAGTATTTTATTGAGAAAATGCAGAATAAGAAAGAAAAGATTTCTGTATGACAACACACTTATAGTAGGTTGTAATAAATTCAAAGTGGTAATAAATATTATCCCTTGTGCATTCATACAGCAGTCACTGACAAGTTCTGATTTTGTTCGTGGGGTCTATGGCATAAATCAATTCTAGGGTATTCATATAAAAAAAACAAGAGAACATCAAAGTCTTTTTGAGATTTCTTGGTAATTTTACATTTTAAACTATAGTTTTTAATGTGTATATTACAGACTGGAAAGCAATGAAAAGAAATTCCATGACCAGTAAGCATATAGATTAATTTCACATAAGCAATTGCTTTTCCTAAAATATTATTTTGCTGAACAGCCCATAAAGAAGAAAAATAAACCTATTTATAATAGCCAGAAAAATATCAGAAAAAAAATTGCATACTATTTATAAACAGTTTGACCATTAAGATAAAATAAGTTTAAATGTATGGAATTTAGAAAAGGGTATATTCTTCAGTTCTCGAAGTTTATCTTATTAATAAAAGTGAATGTTTGTGTGTGTGTGTGTGTGTGCGGGCTACAGATGAATCTATAAAACTTACAACTGTGAAATTTGGCACACGGGTAGTGAAGAGTCTGAACATGTGCACCTCGAAGCCCGAATTTTAAATTTTATTACCGTTAATTTTTAATTAATAAAAAAAACCAAAAATTTTTGAAGAGTGAATCCAGAAAATGGAAGAGCCTCCCAGGCGCCATATTTGAAAATGTCAAAATCAATGCTTTTTTTTTTCATGAAAGTACATAAATGTTACATATTTGGAAAAGGCTTTAAAAACTGATAATTTTTTCTGCGTACACTTAATCTGTTACTTCAATAGTTTTAGAGTTATTTGGATTCTAATCTTATTTGGATTTCACAGAAGGGTTAAGGCCGTGGCGCCATCTTTCGGTGCTGATTACAATTGAGTGCTTTATTAAGAATTATTATTTAATAATATTTTTTAATACTGAACTGCTATTGAAATAATCACAGAATTGTTTAATAAAAATTAAAATGTTAAATGCATATAAGAATGTAAAATATAAACAATTCAAATAAACAAAAATTAAAATTCAAGCATAGACTGCTAAACCACTTTAACATAAAACATAACCTGCAAAGAAAACATAAAACATTTTCAATAGAGGATAGCGCAGAAGCTTCATATCCCCATAATGAAAAAAACAAATAAATAATCCAACAGAGATAGATAAAAATAATACGAATATAGACAAAAAACAAACAGAAATCAAGCACTCTGGGCATCCACGCACCAACGGCAAGATTCTGTATAAGTGCCGGAACTGAACCATAAAACAACCTAGAGGTAACTGACAGGTCTCGTTATCAGGGAGCCTAACCAAATCAGTTACCTCAAGGGGGAACTATCTAAATAGGATGCAGGTAAGCCCAAAAGACATTCCAAGGCCCCGAGTCCCCCAAGGAAGCAATAAGTCAAAAGAAAATGAAAAGACAAATACAACTTACAGTATGGGCTCAACGCACCGTACATGCAAGCACACAAATAATCCTAATGCAAAGTAAAAGATGCATACACACCCCAATTCCGTAAGTGACGGTTATGGTTAAACAGCAGCCAATTCTATCCTAGAAGTTACGTCATTGTAACATTACTACAGCGCCACCCCCAATTACAGCTTAACCACATGAAAACATAAATACTATTCTAAACATCTTTAAAAATTCCTGAGTCCAAATGGCATTTTTTTTAAACTTTTAAATTGGCAAAATTTTTAGGGAAATTGTTTTTACTTAAGTTTTTCTCGAAAATGCTACATTCCTCCAAAAAATCCCCAGCGTTGTTACATATGTTTTTTATTCTGTAAAGTTGTGAGTAAAAAATATTAAAATAAATTTTATAGTTTAAGTTGCTATGGAAATTGGTAAATGTGATAACCTCAAAGTAAAAATCTAGCCTTTTATCATATATCCCTATTTTTATTTCATTTTAAAAATTAAAATGTTAAATGCATATAAGAATTATATGGAAGAAATATAATTCTACAAGAGATTGTTTTTTCTGGGTTATACAATAAAAGACAAGCAAGACTAGGTCATGCAATAAAAGACAAGAAATAAAAGATCCAAAGCATGATTCATTCACAGCGTGATTATGCAATTAAAAACACAAAAAAAACATTTCTATTATAAAAGAAATAAATTTATTAAAATCTTATTACTTCTCTTAATAATATTAAGATGGTTTAAAAACATTATACACACTTCAAATTAATTGATTCAATTTTTTATGCAATATTTGATTCTATTTGCGCTCAGGTCCGCTAGATGGCACCACTAGACTGATACAGTATGCGCTGTATTGAGTGTGACACATATTTATTGTTGCACCACAAATTCCAATACCTTTATTCGTTGTTTTTTAGTGTTTCTGTTCTCTGACAATGATTGCTGTAGGGAGCGGGTCCCTAGACCAACCGGGTAGACGGGCAATGCCCGGCTAGTCATCAATAAATACATATTTACTCATAAAACATAGACTAAATCAATACATTTTAAATGATTAATTTATGCATTAACTGTGCATATCAAGCAAAGAAACAAATAAAAAACTAAAAAAGTCAATTAGTTTGATGTAACCATCACTAATATTAATGACAAATAAAGAAGAAAATAGAAATATAGAAAAGACATGTGGAAAAGATGTTGCATAAGAAATATAAAAAAAGAAGTTTAATCAGGATAAAGAAAAAAAATTTATTGAGTCACTTGGACACGATCTATAAAATACAATAACAAAAAATAATAAACATCATTAACACATATTATATTTTAAAATACAGGTATTGCAGGAATTTCAGTGATCATCAATGAGATTATCGGTAATTCGAAATATAATGCATCACTATCTTAGCATATGTGGACATCAGATGCCAAGTGGTATAAGGGCACAAACCTCAATTTTGAGCAAACTTCATGTCTATAGCCTACTGTAATTATAATAACTATTGCATTCTGATCATTAGGTCATTGAGAGGAATATTGTAATAGTCTTATGCTATTAAATGATTTTATATCTTCATTAAACATTTCTGCACTTAGCTCACAGTTTTAAAATATTTTACTACTACTTCTTTCTAGGTTCTAATATATTCACAAGGAAAACTGATATGCAACCATGTTTCACATAAAAATTCTAAGCTCAGGCATTTCATAGCAATCCATGAATAAATGAAAATAGGAGGAAATAAATTTTAGAAATTACTCTAATCTACAGAACCTGTTTTTTCTTTTATACAATAAAGTTTAGTAGTAAAAAGTCTTATTTGAATTAATTCCTATAATGTTCATAATTTAAAACTTTTTAATGCATTTATACAATTATAACATATCTATTCAGTATGTAAGTATCCCATAATGATAAGTCCATAATTATGTAGATAACTTAAGATATTAGTTAATTGACACATAGATAATTCATTAGATTTATGAGAGGAAATTAGTCTAAATTAAATTATTTACAAATGAATTCCATGATATTTTTACAATCTTCATGTAAAGTTCCACCCTTTTATGAGACTTATTAAATGAAAGCTATTAATTTTCATATACAACCGTACAAACTAATAACTATGCATTAACAGATAACCTAAACAATAAAAAAAAATTTAATGAATACATAATATAATAGCATTTAAAATTAAAAGCACTTCAAAAGTAAAATGAGGTTCTACCTGGTAATAAGCCTTTTTGATTTCACTTTGACTAGCATTCCTGGATACTCCTAATAATTTATAAAAATCAGGTTTCTGGAAGTTGCAATTTGATGTATGAAAAAACCTAGCCGAATGGAGTGGAAGACATCCTGTGTGATTTAATCAAGAAAGAGAACTTTTAACTCTATTATAATAATTAATTAGAACTATCATAATTAAATAACATTTGGCATCCAAATACCTCTTAAAACTATAAGAGAGAAGGCAGAGGTACCAGGTACAGATTTATGAAATAAGATACATAAGTTATTCATCCAATGGCAAGTGTTGGGAATTTTGTCAGAACACTTTGCAGCAGTTCAGACATCCATATCCTATATTAATAGCTAAGCATTCTGTTTTATTAATTAAGTTTTAAGCAGCATTTAACAAACTTATATATTCTTATGCCTGTTATAAACTCTTTATTTACTGTTTGTCAGACAAACATCGGTGAAGAAGCTTCTAAATATTTAATTTACATAATTTTCTAATTAGCATTTCATCAAAGCACTTTGTCTAGAACATCAAACTGAGAAACTAAATCATATGGTTAGTTGTTGTATCCATAAATCTATTCATAGGGGATCAGTTAAATAACGGCAAAGCAAGGCAAGAATTAAAACTCTTTTTCTCCATTTAAATACTGCACAAACAATTATAAGTAGTTTTAAATAAATATGCATGAGATAAAAAATAAAACCAGGGAAAAGCAGAGTTCATTTAATGTCTCTCTACAAGATAAGATTCTAAGACAACAATTATGCAAATTAAATATTTAGAAGCTTCTTCACTGATGTTTGCCTGAAAAACTGTAAATAAAGAGTTTATAACAGGCATAAGAATATATAAATTCGTTAAATGCTGCTTAAAACTTAATTAATTAACGGTTATTGTTACAAAATTTACCATAAAATTTAAATGATGCATTAAAGATAATTCCGGATATTTTGACATTATTTTCTTAGAAAATAATTGCAGAAAGTTAATTGTTGCATTACTTGAACTGATAGGTACAGTTTTATTCGATTTCAAAGGTGTGAGAATCTAAAGCCGAGTCAAAAAAGAAAAAAAAAAAGGAAATATTTATATATATATATATATATATAATTACACATATATATATATATATATACACACACACACAGAGTGATACCATCGAGCAATTCAGCTTTAATTTTAAAGACATTTACAAACTGTGTAAACTTTGACACTACAGCAGTAGCTGGATGTTAAATTATTACTAACGGCGAAATTTAAACTACATCAGGTAACGCTAGAAATATTTATTACGGTAATATCTAGTTATTATATTACATCTTTGCTCTCGACGCTGATGCCGGTACACGAGAACATAAAACATATCGAAATACGATAAGAAATGGGGATTAAATAGACATACTTGATCTATTTGACTCTTTCAGACAAATGAGACTATTCCAATGGTTTAATACAGTAAAAGTTCTAAATTTCGGTTCATGACTGTAGCTGTTAAACAAAAATCGGAAAATCTTTTGATTTTTGTTACTTAAAGATGAAATATATCTAACATTCATAAGACCCTCTAAAATAATTTTAGTATTGTTACAGTTCATTGCGTACATATTATTTCACTGTCAAATATTTTCATTAACGGGAAATTTAATTAAAATTTCCTGGGTCTATACGCATCACAAGTTGCATCATGCTAAACACAAAACATTGCTCTTGAAGGTTGAAGTTACAGTTATGTATCCAGATTCGGTTGCAGTTATTACTTCCGAATCAGGGACATTGACTGTTCCAATTACTTAAACAAACTTACGATCATTTTTAAAGTGCAATCAATCAGCAGATCGATGATGGACTACAGAACAGAATGCAGACTGGTGCTGTCTTCTTTGATATTCTTAAAGCTTTTGATACTGTCTGGCACAGTGGCTTTATCTATAAACTCATTAAATTTAAAATGCCAGCTGCCCTAATTAAACTTATACAATCCTATCTTTAGGACAGAACTTTTGCTGTAAGCTATTCTGGTACCACTTCAGACCTACGCCCTGTTAATGCGGGAGTTCCCAAGGTTCGAAACTCGGACCGGTCTTATTTAACTTATTTATAAATGATATCCCCACCACCCCGAACACTTCGCTTGCCCTCTTTGCTGATGACACAGCCATTCTCGCTAAAAACCATAATGTCAGATATATGCATACTTACCTCCAACGTCACATTAACATTCTTGAGCGCTGGTTTGATAAATGGCGTATTAAATTAAATCCCAGTAAAACAAAAGCTATCTTCTTTTCATACAATAGGATTCCCCCACCCCCAGTTAACGTTTATGGTCAGCTCATCCACTTTGAAAGGGAAGTGAAATATTTGGGTATCTTCATGGATAGTAAGCTTACTTGGAAGAAAAATATTAATAATAATATCTGCAAATTTTTTAAATCTAGAAAAGATATCGCTCACCTCCTGTACCAGAAGGAGATGAGTATAGAAAATAAACTTCTGCTTTACAAAACAGTACTTCGACCTATACTTCTTTATGCAGTAACTGTATGGGGGTCAGCGGCTAACAGTCATGTCCAGAAATTGTAATGCGCACAAAATAAAGCCTTACGTCTAATCACTAAAGCCAATAGATATAAAACTAACTACTCCCTCCAGAAAGATCTAAGTATTGAACCCATTCGCCTGACTATAATTTATCTCGCCACTAAATTTTATAATAGTCTTTACTCCACCCCTAATGAAGAAATTGCCAATCTTCCTGATTATGACAATAGAGAATTTAATCGTAGACCTAGAGCGACTCTAGTGCTTGACACTGGGATTGCTCCCAACTCTTCTTTCCCATAATTTAAAATTTCTTTTTTCTTTCTTTATGTCATTCCGTTTTCCTTAAATTCTTTCTAGACCGCTTAATCCCCCCCCCCATTTTTCCTAATTATATGCAGTCACATCCTCTTACGCTTTTTTTAAAAAAGGTAGTGTGTCGTCTCGTTGGTGCAATATGCCTCTGCGAATCCTCATGGTCAAATTGCGAGCCGTCCACCCTGATAATATCTTCTTCTAAGCTCCTGGATCCTGTTTCGTCAACCAATCAGGTTGCGGGACACATTTTGCTCTCGACTAGTAGCTAAGCTTGATCTTTTTTAACCTCTGTAATACAAATTCATCATCTTGCTTCCTTTTTCGGACTGTTTTCAAGCACGGGTTGCTTGCCAGTTCTTTCCCATCCTGGGTTTGATCCCAGCATTTAATATCTTTGCTGCTCGCGGTCCTCTGTGGCTCGTCTTCGACTTTTGAGAGTTTAATCTTTATATTTTGCTTTTTATTTTATCTTATATTGGAAAAAAAATTTTTTGACAAGTCTTGCTGATATAATTTTGCGTTAACTTTAACTTACTAAATTCTAACATTTTTATTTTTATTTTTGTAAGTTCTTTAATTTATTTTGTAACTTTTTTTTAACTTGATTCATTTCTTCTTGGACCATGCGTGAAAAGCTTCAGTGCTTCCCATATCCATGCCGAGGGTAAAAGGCTTTCTTAGCCCTATTTGGAACCTCACGAAAACTTTTTGTCCATGTCCATGTCCATGTCAGCAGAACGTGAGAAAAAAATATATTTGAGGTGGAGCGCATGCAAACATTTATCGTAACCACTTTTAATTACACACAAATGATAGATTCAGATGCTGAAAAAGAAGTTTGGCAAGTATTCATTTAAAATGTTCAACAAATGAATTAGATCGTTATGTTACAGTAATAAAATTTACGTTTTCAACTTTTGGAGAGGCAGAAACATAAACTTACAAACAGATGTAAATACTAATTATGACGTACCCAGAATAAACTTTCGGGAAAAAGTGGGAGTGGAACAGGTCAATTTTGGATTAATAGGATAATGATAATAGTTGAAAAGCACGATTTTCGGAGAAGGCGGCTCCCCCTCGCCTTAGTCCTTGATCTAAACAAAATATAAAAGCTATTATTCTCATGTTTACTCTTTTTAATCATTCATTAGGGCCTGTTGACATAGGAGTTCGTTGCGTTGCGTTAAGGAAAAGATGACGTTGAGACGAAAATAAACCAATCATATGCCTCCAAACGATTAGCAATGAAATTTTTAACGCCTATGATTGGTTAATTTTCGTCTCAACGTCATCTTTTCCTTAACGCAACGCAACGGATTCCTATGTGAACAGGCCCTTACTGTCATTCATCAGTCTGCACTACCCGTGTGCCAAATTTCATGGCTGTAAGTTTCACAGATTAGAATGGAAACACTAAAAAACAACGTATAAAGATATCTAAATTTTGTGGCTACGTATCCCACGTCCTGCAAACAGTCGCAGCCAGAAGAAAAATTCTCCCCCCCCCCCGGCGAGAAATTTCGTTCCGTCTACCGCTCCACGTTTGAGCGAAAAATTCTTTCTTCAAGACTACCGCATTTGAAGGACCGATAGGAAATTTGTGTTGACGTATCGTTCTTTAAACTTCAATTAAAAATCGAAATTTTAAAATAGAGATTTGAAATGAGGTGTATATGAATGAGAAAGCTTTCATCTTCCAGATGATGTAAATATTTTCTTTCTAAGATAAAAACACGAAGAGCATCGACCGTAGATGCTCAAAAGGTCGTAAATTTCTCGAAAAAGTGGGTTTAATATTTTGATGAAAATATTAGTCTGTTTTAAAATATTTTAAAACAAATGAGGTCTTGTTTGAAGGAGAAATGTCTGTAGTCTTAGATTGTAAAAAGATCAAAATTCTACGGTCATCTTTTGCCGAGATATCGTAATCTGAAGTTAAAAAAACATAAAATATCCCACAAAACATAATTGAATGACTCAATCGTTTAAAATCCAAGGGGAGAAAATTTCGCCATTCCCTACCGCGCTTGAAGAACCACGCAGAAAATTTGTGTTGACGTATCGTTCTTTAAAATTCAATTAAAAATCGAAATTTTAAGATAGAGACTTGAAATGAGGTTTATGTGAATGAGAAAGCTTTCATCTTCCAGATGATGCAAATATTTTCTTTGTAAGATAAAAACACGAAGAGCATCGACTGTAGATGCTCAAAAGGGCGTAAATTTCTTGAAAAAGTGGGTTTAATATTTTGATGAAAATATTAGTCTGTTTTAAATTATTTTTAAACAAATGAGTTCTTGTTTGAAGGAGAAATGTGTGTAGTCTTAGACTGCAAAAAGATCAAAATTCTACGATCATTTTTTGCCGAGATATCGTAATCTGAAGTTAAAAAAACATAAAATATCGCTCAAAACATAAAATAAAAAATTTTCGAGAATAAAATTTAAAATTCGGGCTTAGAGGTGCACCTTCCCATAGTCTGCACTACCCGTGTGACAAATTTCAAGGCTGTAAGTTTTACAGATTCACCTGGGAGCCGCACACATACACACACACACACACACACACACACACACACACACACACACACACATTAGCTTTTATTAATAAGATATATATATATATATATATATATGTATGTATTTATTTATATATATATATATAAAATTAATACAAATTTTCCCCGAAATGATCGTCATTCTAAAAGTAGTCTATTTCTAATAGCGATACATTCATTGCGTGTCTCTCCAAAAATTCGTAAAGGCGTCGTTTTAAAAATTTGCTTCAGACGGCACGATGAATCGGCCCCAGCCATGCCAAAGCTACGCGATTCATAGCCAAATATGTAAAGTGTCTAGTTGCAAATCACATAACAAATTCTATTCAAATTTATTTACTTTTTCTGATTTTTAAAAAAAATTCTGTAATTTTTTAAATGTTTACGTTTTTTAAATAAATAAAACTTTTAAAATTAATACAAATTTCCCTCAAAATGATCGTCATTCTAAAAGTAGTAAATGTCTAATAGCGATACATTCATTGCGTGTCTCTCCAAAAATTCGAAAAGGCGTCGTTTTAAAGATTTGCCTCAGACGGCACGATGAATCGGCTCCAGCCATGCCAAAGCTACGCGATTCATAGCCAAATATGTAAAGTGTCTAGTTGCAAATCGCATAACAAATACTATTCAAATTTATTCACTTTTTCTGATTTTTAAAAAAATTCTGTAATTTTTTAAATGTTTACGTTTTTTAAATAAATAAAACTTTTAAAATTAATACAAATTTCCCCCAAAATGATCGTCATTCTAAAAGTAGTAAATGTCTAATAGCGATACATTCATTGTGTGTCTCTCCAAAAATTCGAAAAGGCGTCGTTTTTAAAATTTGCCCCAGACGACACGATGTATCGGCCCCAGCCATGCCAAAGCTACCCGATTCATAGCCAAATATCTAAAGTGTCTAGCAACTATTATTAATTTTTATTGTGCATTTTCAAAAGCGGTGTGTAATATAAAGAAACGTAAGTTATTAGGTATGTTCAAACAAAATTGGTTTAATTGAAAATTATTAAATAATTATAAATAATTTTACTTTGAAACTAGTCATACAATACACAAAGAAACGGATAATGTCAACTGAAAATGCCTCTTTCTTACCTGATCCAAAAATATTGCCGAAAAGTATTTCTTTTAAACTCTTTTCTGTAGCAAAAAAATTGAGAAAAAGATGTTTTTTCTAGCATCTATAATATTTAGGTTGCTAAGCCTATTCTTTGGGCAGTCCGTGAGGGAAAACTACTGCATCAGTTAACTTCATTTTAGTCTTAAACTGAGGATTTTAATCTATAGATGTGTCAAATTTGGTTTTTGTAACAGCAATTTACAATTGCGAAATTGCTTTCTGCGCATGCTCAGTGACATGTTTAAATGTGGCTTTAGATACTCACTAAGCACGAGGCCACATAAACACATTAATTGGTTTCTGCGCATGCTCAGTGACATGTTTAAATTCGGCTTTAGATTTGTACTTACTAAGCACGAGGCCGCATAAACATGTTAATTTGTTTATTCTGAGGAATCTCTCTAGCTCTAGCTCTCTCTCTCTCTCTCTCTCTCTCTCTCTGTTTGCGTCCCGCTCACTTCTACGAACAGGAGAATCTGTTTATCATGGTGCAGAGAGCAGAGAGCAGAGAGATTGGAGTATGGATCAATGGGCGATCGTTCTCTTCACTGATGAGTCCCGGTTCAGCCTAAACACCGATTCTCGCCGTACGTTCATATGGAGAGAACCAGGGACTCGCTACCTACCCTCCAATGTCCACGAAATCGACCATTATGGCGGAGGAGGTTTAATGGTCTGGGCAGGTATCATGTTGGATGGCCGCACAAATCTCCATGTCTTTGAAAGAGGCACTGTGACTGGTGTGAGGTATAGGGATGAGGTCTTGGAGCCCTATGTTTGCCTTTTCAGGGATGCAGTTGGCCCTGAGTTCATTTTAATGGACGATAACGCGAGGCCACATAGAGATCTTCTGATAGACGAATTTCTAGTGAGTGAGGATATTCGCCGGATGGATTGTTCAGCCAGATCTACAGACCTTAACCCGATAGAGTATGTCTGGGACGCTCTGGGGAAGGAAATTGCAACTCGCAATCCCCCTCCGATAACCATCCAGGGAATGAAAACAGCGTTGCTGAACGAGTGGGACCAATTGCCACAGGAAATGATAAACTGCCTTATTTCAAGTATGAAATCACGCTGCGAGACCTGTATATCTGTAAGAGGGGACCATACCCCCTATTAACCCATCTATTAACCCATTTTTTTATTTATTCTGCAACCGCTGTTTCATACCTTCCGACTCCAACGAGTGTTACGCACGATCATGCTTGTGTATTACAATTATTGAATGGTTATTTGTTTTGTATTGTATCAATGTATGTACATATCAAATTTCATTAAAATCGGCACAGTAGTTCTAGAGCTAATCGACCAAGTCTGCAAATTCTCTTAATTTCTTACACCAGTGTGTGTATGTATATACACTGCTGGCCACTGTAAATGCAACACCCTGAAGGAAACATGCAACTAACATGAAATTTACAACATGCATTAGCGGAGGTGAGATATGCAAATGATTAGAATTTCAGCGCAGACGCACATCACGCGCGCCTGTGGCGCCACTTCAAAGCGCTATTTAAGGCTTGGAGATTTCGACGATTTCAAGTTCGGCAATTGTGTTTTTCTTGTGGTTTTTGCAAAAAAAAGATCAATTATGCCTCGTCGAAAACAGCGATCATCTTTTGATCAAGTATCCGAGTTCGACAGAGGAAGGATAGTGGCCTACCGAGATTGTGGATTATCTTTCAGGGAAATCGGTAGTCGTGATGGACGAAACCAAACAACTGGATGCAGAAGGGGTTGGATGCAGGAGGGTACGACGGACCGGCGTGTTCGATCGCATCCACCACAGCGCACCACTTCACGTGATGACAGGCAAATTGTGCGCATGGCAGTGACGGATCGCTCAGTCATATCACGAACCATAGCACAGCACATGCAGTCTGTAACGCATCATCCAGTGTCTGCGCGTACCATTCGACGCCGTTTACAGCAGAGTGGTCTGTCCGTAAGACGTCCATTGCTTTGTCTACCCTTGACGCAGAAGCACAGACGTCTCCGCCGCCAATGGTGCGATGACAGAAGGATGTGGACGGCAGAATGGAATGAAATTGTCTTTACTGACGAGTCACGCTTCTGTCTGCAACACCACGATGGTCGCATTCGAGTCTGGAGACACCGTGAAGAGAGGATGCTGAACAGCTGCGTTATGCACCGCCACACTGGTCCTGCACCGGGTATTATGGTATGGGGCGGTATTGGATATCACTCTCGCACACCTCTAGTACGCATTGCCGGTACTTTAAACAGCCAGCGCTACATCTCCGAGGTGTTGGAGCTAGCTGTCCTTCCTTACCTTCAGGGCTTGCCCACAGCCATATTTCAACAGGATAATGCGCGACCACACGTGGCACGCATTGTCCAAAGGTTCTTCGTCAATAGCCAGATTGAATTGCTTACCCGGCCGCCTCGCTCTCCGGATCTTTCGCCGATAGAAAACATGTGGTCCATGGTTGCTCTACGATTGACCGAGATTCCATCCCCAGCTGCCACAGCAGATCAACTTTGGCAACGTGTGGAAGCTGCTTGGTCTGCTGTACCCCAAGAACTCATCCAAAGTCTCTTTGAATCAATGCCGAGGCGTGTGGCAGCGGTGATCTCCAACAATGGCGGCTACTCTGGCTACTGATTTTGGCAGGAACCACACTTCACAGAAGTCTATAAATCGAATCATTTGATACTTTGTCAACATGTTATCTACAAAATAAATTTTGTTGTGATATCTCTTGTCTTTCTTGGTGTTGCAATTTGGGTGGCCAGCAGTGTATATATATATATATATATATATGTGTGTGTGTGTGTGTGTGTGTACCATATAGGGGGTAATATATATATATATATGTGTGTGTGGGGGGTGATGGGGTTGGAAGTCACACGTCCACTGAAAAGCGATAAAACTCCTTTATTAAAAAACGATGATAGGATGCAAGGTATGTACAGATGAAAACTTGTAGTAAAATCTAGATAGTCTGTCACGTCAGACACCTTCACACCTTCGCCTCCAAAGCACTGGACTCTGCATGCCCATGCACGCGTGCACTGCCTTTCGCTACACGTGGGTCTCCTTCACGGCAATCCCAAGGTCAATCCGTCCTTCTCCTCCGCGAGCACGAAACGAACTGCCGTCTCTCCTACGAGTGAGGCTTGTTTCACATCTAACCGGTTTTTGCCGGCTGCCGTTTAAACGGCGCCGGGTACACTTTATTGGGACAAGGGTTCTACTACAGTTTTCACACTTGCCCGATAAATGCCGTGGACGGGTAACCGACACCCGGCTGCCGGGCTATTGCTGTGGGAAGCCGTCCATACCCCAGAGCCGAACACGGCTGTCAGTCAGCAAAATAAACCGTCTTTAGAAGAAAGGCGATGGGATCAATGGCGCATTACACATCTAGCCGGCACGTGTCGTTTGCAGTTTGTACGATCCTGGCTCTTTTTTTTGTTGTTTGCTGTTTTTAATCAAACTTGTTTACTTTTATTAATCTTTATTAATCTTGTTTTATTAATTTTTATTAATCTTATTTGCTCTTTTGTTGTTTTTAAAATAAAAATATCTAATTTAAATGAAAAATATCTTATTTTGTGTGAAATCATCTCAAAGTTATTGATCATGGCAGAAGTTGATTATATGAACGATTATATGAATTATATGAACGAGATATATACATAAAAGTCTCCTTTCTTTCCTGTTTATATTTAAATTTAATACCCTTAGGAAAATATACCAAAAATGTTCAAAAGCAATGCATGAAATAATTTTTTGATTAAAATGAATTATTTTATTTTTAAAAAATTATTAGATGTAAATCATGATTTTAATTAAATGATTTTAATCATTCGATTAAAATCATTTACACCCTGGTTTTTAATGTATTGTATTTAATTTACTAAATGTAGTATTTTACTTACCATATTCGTTTTATTATATCTCGAAGTTGATTATATCTCGAAATAGATCATCAAAAGTTTGTATACTCATCCTAAAATAGTTAAAAAACTTATCCCCATCATTTTTCAAATCTTCGAAAAGTAAAAAGAACGCCCCAACCTCGTCTCTTCTCATATTAATCGGATGAACCCAGTGCATTCTATTTTTTCTCCGCTTTTCCATACGTCTGTACATGATCATCCACGCTATTAACTTATTGCTATCCATTACTATTCAATGCGAACGTGTACTGATTGCTCAGCTAGATGTCGGTTACCCGACAGCCGGGTAAGTGTGAAAGAGATCGCACTTCGTGTCGGCGCCGGCTAGATGTCGTTCAAAGTGTACCCGGCGCCGTTTAAACGGCAGCCGGCAAAAAACCGGTTAGATGTGAAACAAGCCTGAGTGCCAGTCGAACTGCCGGCCATTTTCTCCCGTGCCCGGGAAACGTCTACCTGCGTCACACTCGCAGGTGCGCCCTTCAGCGGTGAGGCGCTTACTATATTCCTGTGGTGTTCGGCTTCTTCGATTCCCACAGCGCTTGGCCATCGACGTATGAAGTCCCTCGATCACTGAAACACACAACTAAAGAAAAAAAAAGAAGACTAAAAAAGAAATGATTAAAAACAAAGAGAAAAAAAACTTTGGAAAGCGTTGATCTCAGATTGCAACTCTGAGAGACCAGGGTTTCATCGGATCAGCTGTTGTGGACGTTGTTTACGGTCCCTAATGAGATCCACGTCGTAGCGATCATGTGGCTTTACCTTGACCACATTGTAAGGTCTAAGAACTTGGGTCTTAGCTTCAGACCTCCTCCTAACTGGGTTCTCTCTACCGCTACTTAGTCATTTATGTTGTAGAGTGGAGCATTTTTCCGACGGCGCTTGTATTGGCGTCGATACTCCTCTTGTACTTTGAAGATTTTCACTTTGGTCTGATCACGAAAAGTCTCTTTCTCCTGCATCATGGAGTGCAGAAATTATTCATCGGGGATTTTTAGGTTCGCCTTGTTGGCAGACCTGCTCGCGGGGCTGTTAATGATTCGCTGTGTGTCAGGAACGAACTTGAAGCACTTCGGAGGGTCTTGAAGGGAACTTGAAGCGGAGGGTCAGGACGTCCCAGGAACACAAATGCGCGCGAGGATCGCGCAATCATAAGAGCGGCCAAGTCCGCACCAACAACGTCGCTAGAATCGGTTCGACGCCATTTACCACCTTCCAGACATCCGGTGGTATCAAGGGAAACCATTCGGAGACGACTGGCCGATGCAGGTATAAGGAGCCGACGTCCATTAAGACGCCTACCACTGACCCCATATCATAGGCAGTGGATTTTTGCCGACCTCGGGAAAGCTGGAGTGTGTCCGACTGGAGACGTGTGATCTTCAGCGATGAATCCCGATTCAGTCTCAATGCTGATGACCAGCGCATACGCGTGTGGAGGCGGCCAGGCTATAGGTCCGATCCGGTATTTGTTGTCGAGAGGCATACGGCAATTACACAAGATGTGACAGTGTGGGGTGCGATTTGTTGGGACACACGATCACCTCTTGTCGTCCTTCGCACTTTGACAGCACGCAGTTACGTGGACGAGATTTTAACGCCAGTTGTACTGCCTATGCTATAAAGTCACCCAGGTGCCATTTATCAGCAAGACAATGCTCGTCCATAGTGCGCGACTCTCCCAACAGTATCTTCAAGGATATGACGTACTCCCATGGCCTGCCAGGTCACCAGACCTCTCCCAATAGAGCACGCCTGGGACGTGCTTGGCCGGAATACTGGTAAATTAACCACCCAGTTGCAAAGATTATGACATGATCTTCCGCAGGAGGTCATAAGTGACCTCATTGATTCGATGCCACGCCGTGTTTCGGCTTGTATAGCCGCCAGAGTTGGATTAACTACTTACTGATTTGTAACCTTTTTCATGCCATATCTTCTTAATAAAACGGTCTGTTCTTCTGAATTTGTAATCGTTTGCTTATCTCCTCATACACTACATACAAGTTAAGTTTCGTGTTAGTAGCTCGTTTCCTTCTGGGTGCATATATTTTTTTGCGACAGAGTGTATATATAGTACATACATGCATACATACTGTAACAGCTTGGCCTGTTGGCTCACTATTAAATAAATCCAATGTGTAAGGCGAAAAGCACTAAACATGGACGATTAACATCTCATGCATCTATTTATTATATAAAAGAACACACATTTTAAATGTAAGTTACAATCACATCTCAGCGCGCGGAGCTGAGATACAAAAATCCTGGCGCGCGGAAAAAACTCCCAATCTCGCGCGTGGAAAAAGCTCCCAACGCTGTTGTAAATAAACAATCTTCGTCTACTGTCCAGTGGCGAACCATGGCTTTCAATTTTCAACTCTGGCGTTGTCACAAACTCTTCCCCCCTCCAGTGTTGAACTTGTCCGAACTCTGGATAAGTTCATGCTTGTTACTAGTTCAGATGCTGAAGGCAACAAATGTCTCAGTTCCATAATGTTCAGGAAATAAGCTCCAAATTTGCCATAGACAAAGACATCTCTTTTCCTAATACGGTACTGTGCCAATTCCCTATTTAAATTTTATTTAATGCTATTAAGTCCCTAACAATTTAGACTACCCGCAATAGCACTTTACAATGTACCAGTTACAACATAATATAATTCTTTACAATCATATACAATTTAAAAAATTTCAATCAATTTTAAACAGAATTCCTCAAAATACTATTACATAAAGAATTACTTAAACATGAGACTCTAAAGTTTTACAGTTAAATAAATATATTCCGGCAACTTATAACTAATACAAAACAATTTGTTTACACAAGGGATCAAATTTTATACACATTACAAAGTCACATGGTTTAATAGAAACTAAGTAGGATATGGGTGCCGGCTTAAGGTGTCTACATTGCAGTGATTTTTCCCTTTCTTGTGTTGAATTTTATAATTGAAGGGTTGTAATGCCAGGGCCCATCGCAAAAGTCTCTGGTTATTCCCGGCATGGGTTTTGAGCCACACCAGTGGGTTGTGGTCGGTCTGTATTATGAACGGTAAATGACCATCTAAATAACACTGTAATTTTTTCACTGCATACACTATAGCCGCACACTCATTTTCAGTGGTACAATATTTCCACTCTGATGGTTTGAGTTTTCTACTCATATATAGAATCGGATGTTCTTCTCCTTGGTCGTCGATCTGTGCTAAAATTATGCCTAGACCGGTGTCGGATGCATCAGTTTGCAACAGGAATTCTTTTTGGTAGTTAGGTGCATAAAGCACTGGTTTGCTTGACAATCTTTCTTTTAATATACGAAAAGCATCTTCACAAGCATTATTCCATTTTATCTTCCCTTTTTGTTCTTTTCCCTTGAGAGTCTCCGTCAAAGGGGCGGCGATAGCTGAAAACATGGGAATATACTGTCGATAGTACCCCGCTAAGCCAAGGAAAGCTCGAACCTCTGTTTTGCAAGTCGGAGTCGGAAATTCTCGGACTGCTTGTACTTTTAACTCTGCTGGTGATCTTTTCCCTTCCCCAATAAGGTGTCCCAGGTACTGGACTTCTTTTTGAGCAAATTTACATTTCTTGGGCTTGATGGTTAATTGAGCACTTTTTATTTTGTCAAGAACCCTCTTCAGATGTTGTAAGTGTTCTTCCCAAGTTTTAGAGAATATAGCAATGTCGTCTAAATAAGGTATTGCGAAGTTTTCACAATCATGTAGCAAGTCCGACATCATTTTGCTAAAATAATATGGGGCATTTTTCAGACCAAACGGCATTCTCAACGGACGGTAGACCCCAAAGTTGGTTGTGAATGCAGCTATTTTCTGAGCCTTCTTACTTAAAGGAATCTGCCAATATCCTTTCGTTAGATCTAACAAAGTAATGTACTTTGCTGCAGCAACTGTTTCGACTCTTTGCTCTATGTTAGGCAACGGAAAGTATTGGGTTTTAGTAACTTCATTGATTTTCCTGTAATCTATACAAGGTCGAGGATCTCGTCCTGGGGATTCAACTAGTATCATGGGTGATGTATAATCTGATTCACCCGGTTCAATGATTTTGTATTGCAACATCTTCTGGATCTCTAACTGCAATATCTCGTTTTGTCTAGGTGACATACGATAGGGTTTCATACGAATAAGCTTATCGTTCATTAGCTCTATGTCATGTTCGACGACGTTTGTTTTCCCTGGGATGTTAGAAAACAATTTGGCATATTCTACCAGTATTTTCTGCAATTGTTCTTGCTGTTTTTCATTTAAAAGCTTATCTAAAGCACTATTCTCCCTTATTTCATTGAAATCGAATATGTTAGGATCCGATTCAATCTTCGGAAAATCATCTTCAATTTCCGCAGGTTCGTTGTCATCTAAACTCCATAAGATGTTCACAAGCTCTGGCCGTTTGTAATACGGTTTTAGCATGTTAATGTGATAAACTTCATTTTTCTCTTGTCTTCCTTCTGAGCTAACAACATAATTTGTTTCTGACAACTTCTTAACAATTTTGCCAGGTCCTTTCCACTGAACTGCCAGTTTATTTGGTCTACAAGTGGATAAGATCAACACCAAGTCTCCCTCTTGAAATACTCGTTTAACAGCATTTCGATCATACCATTTTTTTCGTTTGTCTCTCATTTCTTCCATTTTTTCTTCAGCTAACTCCTGACTTCTCTTCATTCGATTGATTAGCTGAAACACATATTCAACTACTCCATTTCCTTCTTCATCTGGCTCCAACCATTGTTCGTACAATAGGGTGACAGGTGACCTTAGATTTCTTCCATGTACTAACTCGGCAGGACTGAATCCAGTACTTTCATGTGTGACAGTCCTTAAGGCAAATAGAGCTGCTGGAACATGTCTTTCCCATTCAGGAGCAGCTTCAATGCATAACACTCTCAAAATTCTTTTGATGGTCCTATGGAATCGTTCGACTGGATTAGTCTGAGGATGGTGTAAAGAACTTCTAATGGTTTTTATTCCAAATCTCTGGAAAAATTCTACAGTTAAGTTACTCATAAATGAGGTCTCTTGATCAGTTTGTATTTCCTTCGGAAAACCCATACGACTGAATATCTGCAATAATGCATCAATTACAGACGTTGATCCAATATCTGCTACCGCTACTGCATCTGGATATTTGGATGCCATGCACATAGCTGTAATCAGATAACGATTTCCATTTGGTGTAGTGGGCAAGGGCCCACAAGCATCTACATTTAGTTTGCTGAAAATCTCAGATATGACAGGTACCAAAGTTAATGGGGCTTTCTTCTTGTCATTACATTTGCCGGCTCGTTGACAAGCATCACAGGTTTTGACAAACTCCTCTATTTCTTTGTAACAATTCGGCCAGAAGAAATATTTCACCATTCGGTCCTTTGTTTTGGCGACTCCTAAGTGAGCCGACGTTCCTTCGTGGCACATGCTTTTGACTTGCTCCCTAAAACATCCAGGAACCACAAGTATATCAACTTATTTCCCCATCTTGTCGACTTTCTTCTTAACCAGTAATTTATCTTTAACTATTCTGAAATCTTTTGATTCTGTCGAGGCCTTTTTGGCTAATGTAAACAACGGAGCCAGATCTTTGCTCTTCTGTTGTTCTTCAGCAAACTTTTCTGAATTGACTTTTACCAAGTCCAAAATAACTTCAGTTTCATCAATTTCTGGCAAAAGTTGAACTTCTGTACTTGGAAGATCATTTTCTTCCTCTTTCTCTAACTCTGTCATTTTGGACATTTCAAATTTCTCTTCTTGGGATTTTGACAAGCTTCCTCCTTCAGCAAGATGTTTTCTCTGCTGCGCTCTTGTAAGTACTGCGTTCACAGTTTCCTTTTTCTTCCTACTGTCATCTTTAGTTTCTTCTAACAGAGAGGCGGTTTTATTTTCAAGGATGTACCTCCCTTGGTCCAAGTTATCTCTGAGAACGGCTGCCTTAGTGGTGACATGGCCCAATTCGCATTCAATTTCAATTTCAGCCAAAGGCAAGCAAGACATCTGCTCGTTCAGTAAATGTTTCACCCATACATGTTCTCCTGTCATTCTCTGAGGCGACACATATTTCTGGCACACTACATCTACAATTGCTCCAGTATCTCTAAGTATAGGAATGCTAGTCCCATTTATTTTACCAGGAATGGTGTATGGAGCTAATAGGTCTTCATCAACTTTATTCTTAATATAGTTTACGCTGCCTATATATTTTTTCTTTTTGAGTTTAGGGCAATCAGGCCTGATATGTGTGGTATCCCCACATTCAAAACAATGAAACTGTTTCCTCTTATCGAAGTTGGGATATGGTTTCTTAATCTTGTGGAAGTTTTCCATTTCTTTTACGGCATACGTATCTTCCTTTTTCTGGCTATTTCCCTTCCAAGGTTTCGATTGCCATGGTTTTTTATTACTTTGATCCTTGTAACTCATCGAAGGAGTTTTACCCCGTATGCACTTTCTCACATCCTCAAATTCGTCAATCTTGGTTACAAGTTCAACTGGGGAAGTAATGGATGTCCAATGATCCAAAAAGTTTTCTTTAAATTCATTCGGTGCCCTTTTCTTTATCTGATCAACGATCATCAATTCTTTTAATTGTTCATAGGTTTCTATCTTCAATCCATTTAGCCAGCCTTCTAGATAATTTTTCATCTCGTAGTAAAAATCCTGCCAAGTACGGTCTGGTGATTTTTGCAGTTTCACAAAATTTTGGCGAAACTTCTCTGGGCTCATCTTAAAACGCTTAAGTAATAAGTTCTTAACATATGGATACTCACTAGCCTGTTCTTCAGGTTCACGAGCTATCAAGTGAGCAATTTCTAATGGCAGAACACCAATTAATTTAGTGACCCACTTTTCTCGGGGTACCTTAAGAACTTTCGCTTGTCGTTCGAAAAGCTCTAAGAACAAACTTATCTCACCCCCTTTTTCATCAAATTTGGGCATTAGCTTTTGAAGTTCAATTTTAGTACTAAAATCTGTACTAGAATTAATAGATTCCTCAGAGTTTTTGTTTTCCTTTAACTGTAACTCTAATCTTAGTTTTTCCAATTGAAAGTCCCTTTCTTCTTTCTTTTTTCTTTCTTCTTCTTTTCTTTCTTCTTCTTTCTCTAATCTTAGTTGTTCCAACTGAAAGTTCCTTTCTTCTTTCTTCTTCTTCTTTCATTTTTCTTTCTTCTTCTTTCTCTAATCTTAGCTTTTCCAATTGAAAGTCCCTTTCTTCTTTCTTTTTTCTTTCTTCTTCTTTTTCTTTTCTTTCTTGTTCTTTCTTTTTTCTTTCCGCTTCTTTTTCTTTTCTTTCTGCTTCTTTATTTTTTCTTTCTTCTTCTTTGTCATTTCTTTCTTCTTCTTTCTCTAATCTTAGTTTTTCCAATTGAAAGTCCCTTTCTTCTTTCTTTTTTCTTTCTTCTTCTTTTCTTTCACTGATCACAGTTGAAAGAAGTTCTTTTATATACTCTTCCTCATAATTACTACTTTTCAAAATTAAGTTACGCAGATCAATTACCTTTAAGTCTTCTGTTACATTTTCCCCTAATTCTCTCGCAATCACCTTCAAGTCCTCCTTCCGGCCTTGGCCAAGATAAGCCATATTAAATTCCGAATCTAACACTACTATATTCTAAATTGCACAAATAAATTATAATAAACAGTTAATATCTGCCAGTTTGGCTTTAGCAGTATTCAATACAAAATAAAATATTCTTTATCTTTACAAAACACAAACACAATTTACTTAAAAATTAGTTTGATTTTTAATACATGAATCGTTATTCATTTAATTATTTCAGCCAGTTTGGCATTACACAATATCTCAACTATCTTAAGTTTTAAGAATTTAAATCGCCAGTTTGGCATTAAAAATTATCTCATCTATCTCAAGTTTTAAGATTTTAAATCGCCAGTTTGGCATTACACAATATCTCAACTATCTGAAATTTTAAGAATTCAAATCGCCAGTTTGGCATTAAAAAAAATATCTCAACTATCTTAAGTTTTAAGAATTTAAATCGCCAGTTTGGCATTAAAAATATCTCAACTATCTTAAGTTTTAAGATTTTAAATAGCCAATTTGGCATTAGATACACTTGAAACACGAACACACTTTATGTAATTCGAACTAACAGAGGATACACAATTTAATTATTACACATACGAAACCAAATCTAGAGTTTCTAGATAAAAATAAGTCAGTCTGGTACTTGTGAACTGCTATTTTAAACCGATGCATATAAGCCAGTTTGTCCCCCCAATATACATCCAAAACTTTCAACTAGTTTAGCCTAATAGCAAACACTAAGTTCCTAACTTTGCCAAGGCGGCAACAAAATTTCAGGCACGTACTGTATTAAATAAAAAGAAATACCTCCTTTTAGTTCCTCCACGCAATATTTTTTTATCGCTGGATTCCGCATTCAAAATCTCGGTGGAACCTCCATTTTCAATATATATATATATAGACTGTAACAGCTTGGCCTGTTGGCTCACTATTAAATAAATCCAATGTGTAAGGCGAAAAGCACTAAACATGGACGATTAACATCTCATGCATCTATTTATTATATAAAAAGAACACACATTTTAAATGTAAGTTACAATCACATCTCAGCGCGCGGAGCTGAGATACAAAAATCTTGGCGCGCGGAAAAAACTCCCAATCTCGCGCGTGGAAAAAGCTCCCAACGCTGTTGTAAATAAACAATCTTCGTCTACTGTCCAGTGGTGAACCATGGCTTTCAATTTTCAACTCTGGCGTTGTCACAATACATACATATACATACACACACACACACATATATATATATATATATATATATATATATATATATATATATATATATATATTATTCATTCTTCGACCCATATTCTTGGGATACATACTATCTCATCCCGTAAAGAAAAAAGCAATTCAACAGGTCCATAATTTCATAGATTGCAGTTCAATTCATTGTGTTTTTTATAATCCTTGTGCAAATTGAGCCTTAAGTGTGCGTTAATACGGCAGACTACTTTAATGGATTTTTTAAAACAATCAACAATTTCTTTTTGATATCTTGTACATAGTATGTATAATATTAATATGTAATACTTTATTTTTTTTATTTTAATACAATATTTTCCTTTAAACTGGTGTTTTTATAATTTCTTGGTTCAAATAGACAAGATTTATATGTATTTATAGGCAAAGTTGTACCCCGACTTACGCGATTTTTCGTCGGTCCCACCTATTGCATAACTTCGGGGTATTACTGTAAACAGCAGCCTTAAAGTAAGAACAGAGTTCAGTTCAATTAAAAAGCAGAGGCTGAAACTGGTGAAAAACATTTAATACTGTACACAAACAATGAAAATATTACAAAATCTTCTAAACTCCTCAACAGACTGAATGCGCTAAGGAACGAAGTAAAAAATATCCACAAATATATATTCAGAAGTTTAATAAAAACTGAAAAATCCAACAATTTACACGTAAATGTCAGCTCGGAAAAAAAACATGCAAATGTACTTGAGTAAGATAACATTCTTATTGACCTTTACAATTATGACAGTGGGAACTTTCAGCACTGCTCTTGCTTAAATAAAAACATTTTTCATTGGTGTAAAAATCCAGGAAAACTTTTGAACACATGCCGTTGTTTCATGCAAAAAATTCTGCTGTGTTTTTTTACACATTTTGTATAATGATGTTTGTCTAGGCCTTTTTAATTGTTGTAGTCATTATATACTAGAATCCATTAGTAATCCATTGGTTCAATCGATGTTCATAGGTCATTGAAAATTAAGCGGATTTCAATATGTGCAGGTATGCGAAACATTTAAAGATAAAGCAATTAAACAATTCAATGCATTCGTGTTATTAACACAAGAAGACTCGGAATTAGTAAGTTATCATAATTTTGAGAAATAACTTCTCAGTGTTCATCCAAGTTAGCTTTTGAAGACTATAATTTTATTTAATTTGTGTTTCAAAATACTCGCAAATTTTCCTCTCCTTTTCTCAGCTCATAAAACTATATTTCCCCGTTAGTGCTGTTTTTCTGAAAATTAAAATTTCTCAATAAACAAGAAAAATATAAATAAATAAATAAAAATAATAATAATAATAATAATAATCCCCTTTCAGCAGACCCACTGAAATCATAAGCTCCAGTTTCCAAAGCTTTTATCAGTGCAAATGACACACCTGCAATTTAGTTACCTGGCACTTGTCCATTAAGACTTTGGCACTTTAACCACGAGAATCGTTACTTGTTTTCAACGGGGGAACCATATAGGTGAACCAACACCACCCCCAGGTTCTACCTCAATTTTGACCGAACAATGACTTGGCGTCGTTTAACTTATGAAGAAACAAAAAGCGAGGGATAAAGCATATTACACAAAAATGAAATTTTGTATCACAGCTTGAATTCAGCGAAATAAAAAAGTGCTAAAAGTCAAAACTGTCATATTGCAACCTTCAAATCCATAAACCATTCGAAAGGAATTGGCATGCATTGATATAATAGTACCAATCAGCAGTTTGATCCCACTGTAATGCATTTTTACATTCACATAAACTCCATGGCAGTGATAAGGTAAGTAAGGAAAGGGTTTAGTTAAAAAAAATTACACACAACCTGAATCGACATAAAAAGGTGAAATTAAAATCTGCACCTTCATACTGGGTAGCTTATGTGTTTCTAGTCAAACATAAGCCCTGGACGGTTGATATAAGAAATTTTAACCTTTAATCAAGCAGAATGGGTTTATTCCAGTGATTCCCAACCGGTCTGCCGTGGCACTTAGGGTGCAGTGAGATCGGTCGAGGGTACCACGAGATTTTTTTTTTCTTTTTGTGGGGGGATAATCAAAAAGTATTAGTAAAGCCCACTTAAAATAAATATTAAATTGAATTAGTTACTCCCAGGCTCGATGACACAAATCGATGCATTTGTTCCTCAGGGTGAATTGGCTACCCTAACGCCCACAAATGTTAGCCCGTCTGCACACGGAGCAACTCAAAAGAAACTGATAACTGACTCAAATCGTAAACCAGTTCGTGATGAGTCGCAACCGGTTACAAACCCGTCGGACGGGTTTGTAACCAGTTGCGCCGTGTGCGTGGCTCCATTCAATTACATAGGTTGCGACTCATCACGGACTGGTTTACGATTTGAGTCAGTTATCAGTTTCCTTTGAGTTGCTCCGTGTGCAGACGGCCTTAGGCTCGATATCAAACATTTGTGCTCTATGCATCCATCGATAGTCTCACATTAATATAACAAAACTCTTTTTAGCGGTTTCCATTGTAGATCTCTAGTGTAATACTATACTGAATCCCATGTAAATTTTTAAAACTGCATTAATTTATAATATGGTAGTGTTTGTAACTATAGGCGTAGCGTTCTTCTAACTTTTTTTTTTTTTTTTTTTTTTTGGGGGGGGGGGGGGCACGAATTGAATTCAGTTAGGGTCCTCCTCAGCGCACTGACTGCCGGACTGTCCTTAAAATAAGAAATATTATGATTTTTTTATATTGAATAACAATAGATTTGATGTTTGAGTTGTATTCAAGAGTTATACAATGAGAAAAATAAATATAATATAAATAAAATGAGAAAAAATATAGCATCGAATTTTTGTTATGGATCATATCATTGTTCAAAACTATGTTAAGGCTAAAGACATAATCGGAGTCTTCAGTTTCCCAGTTTGAAAAAGCGGGAAAAAACCAACTTTCTTAAAAGTTTTCTACAATTTTCCGATTTTAATTCAACTTCTATTAACGTTTTAATTTATTTAAAGTTATGTTGAGGAGGGGCACGTGCTCCCCCCCCCCTCTCCAACGCTACGCCTATGTTTGTAACTTATATCTTTTAAGATATCTGCCTACATTCAGAACAATTTTTTTTCAAAAATATACAGTACTGATTAAATACATATATTTTTAGTTCAAATGTGATATAAAATCATGAAAACAAATATAGTTTTGGTAAAAATTTCCTGACATTTCGAGATACAGGGAATTTTTTATAAATTTTTGGTACAACTGAGTGCTTTCGACAGAGACCCTACTCTCATTTCAACTTAATATATTTTAATTTACAATATTGCTAAAAATCCCTGAAATATACTAAAAAACGTGATAAGACACTGCTTTTCTTAATTAGCTTTTTTTTAAAGTACAGGTACCTCTGTAATGATTAAATTTACACATATAGATTAGCTTTTAGTTCAAAACATAGTCAGTAATATGTAAAACACCATTGCAAAATTTCATTGAAATATATTGAAAACTTTTAAAATTATCAGCTTTCTCGTTTACAAAAGTAACTGAAAAATGAGTTTTCCAGAAAATGCAGTTAAAGATGCTACTTCCGGTCTTTTAGTATAGCTTTCGGTTTATTAAGTAGGCCATAAGTTCTCATCCAGAGATCGCACGAAAAAAAGTAAAGCAGCTTTAGAATCTTAAAAGATTGGCCTTTGAAACAGAGCAATAGAAAAATTTCGAAATTTTGGAACAACGCTGTCATTTCAACGTAGGCAGATACCTTAATAAATGAATAAAATCAGCAATGAAGTCAGAATTTGTTTGAACTTAAATATAACATGTTCCTGAAATATATTCCCCTTTAATTTAATGTTTAAAAAAATTGAAAAAAATATAAATTATAGCAAGGGTGCCCCGAGTTCTAAATTAAATTCCCAAGGACGTCGCAAACATAGAAAGGTTGGGAATCCCTGACTTTGATCAGTCTATCAGATAACAGGACACTTCAACATTTTAACTAAGGTATTCATTAGACACATACTTTCTTAAAAACAAGAAAGTTATTCCTGGAGTTTATAAGATAAAAGGGTTCTTAAAATGACTCAAATAAATACAATGTAGAGAAAACTTTAGACAGGCATATAAATGGGTAATGGGCGTATTAATGAATCTAATAAGATAAGATATATGATAAAGAATATTTCAAATATTTAACTCAGGTATTAGACTTTATTTAACACCGAATTTCTTTTTCAAATCACGAAAAGAAATTATGGAATTTTACAATAAAAGAGTTCTTACAATGCTCTTATAAATACAACGTAGAGAAAACTTTAGTCAGGCATATAAATGAGTAAATATTACGTCTATAAAACAAAAATAGATACTCGTACAATATAGAGATAAAAATAAATGCAATGCAGAGAAAACTTTAGTCAAGCATATAAATGGGTAATGGGCGTACAAATGACTCTAATAAGATAAAATATAAGATAAAAAGTATTTCAAATATTTAACTCAGGTATTAGACTTTATTTAACACCTAATTTTTTTTTTCAAATGACGAAAAGAAATTATGGAATTTTACAATAAAAGAGTTCTTAAAACGACTCTAATAAATACAACGTTGTGAAAACTTTCGTCAGGCATATAAATGAGTAAATATTACGTCGAGAAAGCAAAAATAGATACTCGTACAATATAGACATAGAAATAAATGGAATGTAGAGAAAACTTTAGTCAAGCATATACATGGGTAATGGCGTATAAATGACTCTAATAAGATAAGATATAAGATAAAGAATATTTTGGACATTTTATCAAGGTATTAAACTTTATTTGACACCGAATTTTTTTTTAAATGACAGCAAAAAAAATGGAATTTTACGATAAAAGAGTTCTTAAAATGACTCTAATAAATACAACGTTGAGAAAACTTTAGTCAGGCATAAAAATGAGTAAATATTACGTCGATAAAACAAAAATAGATACTCGTACAATATAGAGATAAAAATAAATGCAATACAGAGAAAACTTTAGTCAAGCATATAAATGGGTAATTGGCGTATAAATGACTCTAATAAGATAAGATATAAGATAAAGAATATTTCAAATATTTAACTCAGGTGTTAGACTTTATTTAACACCGAAATTTTTTTTCAAATGACGAAAAGAAATTATGGAATTTTACAATAAAAGTGTTCTTAAAACGACTCTAATAAATACAACGTTGGGAAAACTTTCGTCAGGCATATAAATGAGTAAATATTGCGTCGATAAAACAAAAATAGATACTCGTACAATATAGAGATAAAAATAAATGCAATGTAGAGAAAACTTTAGACAAGCAAATAAATGGGTAATTTGCGTATTAATGACTCTAATAAGATAAGATATATGATAAAGAATTTTTCGGATATTTTTCCAAAATATTAAACTTTATTTGACACCGATTTATTTTTAAATGACAGCAAAAAAAAAAAAAAAAAAATGGAATTTTACAATAAAAGAGTTCTTAAAAGGACTCTAATAAATACAACGTAGAAAAAACTTTAGTCAGACATATAAATGAGTAAATATTACTTCAAGAAAACAAAAACAGTTACAATGTAGAGATAACAAAAATAAATGCAATGCAGAGAAAACTTTAGTAAAAGCATGTAAATGGGTAATGGGCATACAAATGACACTAATTAGATAAGATATAAGACAAAGAATATTTCGGATATTTAACTAAGATATTAGACTTCATTTACACCGACTTTTTTTTAAATGACAAAAAAAATATGGAATTTTAGAAAAAAAGAGTTCTTAAAATGGCTCTAATAAATTTAATGTGGAGAAAACTTTAGTCAAAAGTTTAATGGGTATAATAAGATAAAGTATGAGACAAAAGAATATTTTAAAATATTTAATTAAGATATTAGACTTCGTTTAACATCGATTTTTTTAATGACAATAAAAATTATGAAATTTTACAATAAAAGAGTTCTTAAAATTACTCTAATAAATATAACGTGGAGGAAACTTTAGTCAAGAGTTCAAATGCGTATAATGAGATAAGATATGAGACAAAAGTATATTTCAGATATTTACTAAGGTATCCGACTTCATTTGACACCGAATTAGTTTTAAATAACAAATATTACATCTCGAGTTCTATAATAAAATAGTTCTTAAAAAATGATGCTAACAAATGCACTGCAAAGAAAATTTGTGCTAAGTTTTATGACGTCACATTACAATAGTAATTTCATTTAAAAGTGTTTGTCGAGCCAGAGGAATAATTTAAAAACAAAATTAGCAAATTGTCCTTTTAAAAAGCGCCGATAATTTTTTTTTCGTATAAAATATTTGGAAATAATCTTGTTTTGCCAATTTCAATTTTAAACTCATTCCTATCACATGAAAATACCGTAAATTAAATTATAATTTCAAAGGGCGTTACGAAACTTGGATTAAATTTTCGCTCTATATATTGTATTCATAACGTATTTGAAGTGTTCTGTTTAACATTCGTTATGCAACTAATTTTAAAGTTAAGTTTGAAATGACCGTCTGCCAGGAAAAGAATTCGAACCCACGTATTCTAGCCTGAATGTAGGAATGCGACATCGATGTCGATGTTTTCAAAACATAGATTTTTGATAAAGACATCGATGTTTTAAACATCGATTTATTGAAGCCGATGTTTTTTTAACATCGATGTTTTTTGCTCGAAGTTTTACGTTGTCTCGATGTTTTTTTTAATGAAAAAGTACCATAATAAAAAAAATTTACCACGTAGCATAATTTTCACACTCAGTAAATGTAAGTTTGAATTCTGAAAAGGACGAATACAAAAGAAGGAACGATTCATTAGCAAACAGACAAATGGCAATCAACAACAAATGAACCAATCAGAGAGTTTGGAATGTTCCTGACACTCCAGAACCTTCCATGGGGTTTTATTTTATAAATAGTATATACATGAGAGCAGCCATTTAAGTTTTTGTTTTGTTCTGTTTTATATAAGTTGACGTTAATATTATTAGTAAGATGCCTCCCAAAAGTACAGTTTGGAAATATTTTTGCAAAACCTCTGACAAATTGGCAAAATGCAATATTTGCCTTCAAGTCCCTCAAAACTTCTGGCAATACCACGAATTTATCTGGACATTTGAAGGCAAAACATGACGATATTTACAACGAGAATTTTGAGTCATCAATGCAGCCCAAGGCAAAAGCAACCAAGTTTTTGTCATTTGTGTCAGCCCAATCAGAGAGTAAAATTAAATCCCCCCCCCCCCCCCCCCCCACGACTAACCGAAGTAACATTAATGTTAAAGGTTACTAAACCAGTTTTAAAAAATGGATATTCTAAAACATCGATGGTTTTTGGACGATGTTTTATTAGCATCGATGTTTCAATACTGAATA
The DNA here is from genome assembly GCA_907164885.2 of Dolomedes plantarius. Lineage (NCBI taxonomy): Eukaryota > Metazoa > Arthropoda > Arachnida > Araneae > Dolomedidae > Dolomedes > Dolomedes plantarius. The sequence continues at coordinate 58,070,613 of OU015499.1, forward strand.
TCGATGTTTCAAAACATCGATATTTTGTTATCGATGTCGCATCCCTACCTCAATGCCGGTATTTTACCCATAAAAACACTCCGATGTGAAAAGGTGTTTATTTATTCTCAATGGCTTCCCCGGTATGCATTAAGGTCGTTTCCTGGTTTCGACTCGGATCTTGTGTTTCAGTTACCTCGCCGGCTTTGGTGGTCTCTCCGTAATAAACGTTCAGTGTTACGACATAAGCAAGTCATGATTTCTTTTACAGATCCGATGTGAATCTGGAGTTATTACAAACAACTTCAAGTTCCCCTTTCTGATTGGCTGCGGGTAGTTTGGTGTATGGTTCTTTGGAATGAGACTTAATTCTTCTCTCGGATTATTAGTTTCTTTTTCTCAAAATGTTGTTGTTTGCCATTGTGGGGCACTTTTCCATTAAGACATTCGCACTTAATCCCCGAGAATCGTTGGTTGCTTCCAATGGGGACATCATATAGGTGAGCCAACACCAACCCCTGGTGCTATCTCAATTTTGAAAGAGAAACACCCCAGGGTGACATCTGGGGGGGGGGGGTCGTACCTTCTCCCATCCTCTAACAACATGGAAAAATTTTCCAGATTACAGTTTTAAAATACCCATATCCGGCCTAGACACGAACCTATTTAATGGCGTTCATCGGGATTCGAACCGAGCATCCCCAGTTCCAAGGCCAACGCGTTACCACTAGGCTACCTCGGGTCTTTTTCTCAAAATGTTCAAACTCCGAGCTTCAAAACTCCACACCCTCTGTCGGCAGGAGGTTAAAAAAGGCAATTTCTTTACTACGTACACCAAGAAGCCAAATTTAGCCTTGCCTGCTTCGCCCTTTCTGTAGGCCAGCGATAGATAAAATTTACTGAATTGTCGATGCTGGTGCTTTTTCCTCTATGAATATATTTTAATGGTTTCCTATGGACCATTATTGTTCTTCCTAATGGTTATTTATAATTCCCAATTTAAATAATACAACCAAAGTTTGGCTTTTAAGGGGGTCCAGGACACAAAATTCTTCAAATTTTCGAAAAAAATTTATTCCATTAAAAATTTTTCTGTTATTTTCCGCCTAAAATGACGTTTAAATCATGTTTCTATCTTAATTAGAGCAGGTGATATCAATTTTTTGCTTTGCAACATTCTAATAGCAACCAATCTTTGTTTAACCCTTTAAATGCGTTTTTCTGCATGATGGTTTTTTTCAACATTCCTTGTTTTTAAATTGTTATAAGTCAAGAACCGTTAAAGATAAATGGTTCAAACTTGGAAAATGTCTTTTTATATTACTTTACTTTACTTTTGACTCAGCAAATTTGAAAAAAAAAAATTCTTTTGAAAATATGATTTTTTTAAAAAATAAGTTACATAATTTTTTAATCGAAATATTTTCAATTTTTTTAAAAATTAATATTTAAAAACTTACTGAATCGAAATTAAAATTTATATGTTTTTGTTTAATTAAATGAAAAAAATTTGAAATTCGAAAATAATATTTCGAGTTATAATGATTTATGACACCCATCCACACCGCCTGTCAATTGGCTTCTTTATTACGGGAGCACCCTATTGGTGAGCCAACATAGCTCCTTAATCTCAGCCTTGTACGCAGACAAGCGGGAATCGAACCCAAAACCTAGCGGGGAAGGTACTCAGAGAATGCCTGTGGGACAAACCACTACACCGAAAACAAAGGTTACTTTGGAAATCTAAAGTTAAAATTCTTCACCATGAAACAAAAAATCCCAATAATGGAATTTTTTCACAAATAAAAAAAAGAAAATTTAAAAGAAAAACTGGCCATTTAGTCAGATACCTTAATTTTCTGAAACATTATGAAAAGTATTACAATCCAAGGAGATAAAATTTCGCATTAAATATAACGCTATTAAATAACATTATGAAAGTTAAAAATTTCCTTTCTGTCTGAAAGCATTGATAAATGACAGTATTTCATGTCTCTCTTTCTTAACATTCTAGTTTTACCAGCTGATATGAAATGAATAAATTGAACTTTTGAAAAAAAAAATATAGTTGCTCGCTAACCTGCAACTGTCACTACCGATAACTGATTTGTAATTGCAATTATGCATGGACCAGAACAAGACTTAGGCCGTCTGCACACGGGGCAGCTCAAAAGAAACTGATAACTGACTCGAATCACAAACCAGTCCGTGTTGAGTCGTAACCTATGTAATTGAATGGAGCCACGCACACGGCGCAACTGGTTACAAACCCGGTCGACGGGTTTGTAACCAGTTGCGCCGTGTGCGTGGCTCCATTCAATTACATAGGTTACGACTCAACACGGACTGGTTTGTGATTCGAGTCAGTTATCAGTTTCTTTTGAGCTGCTCCGTGTGCAGACGGCCTTAGTGTACGATTCTAGTATCAAAGTTAAAACTGCTGTGTACTAAGTCTATTGGATTCGCCCACCTTAATGTTAATATACGAAGAAAACTTGTCTACTATTGACAGCTGTATAGATGCTGATAATCAGATAAAAATGGCATTTTCAGATATCCTGAACTTTTCTGCACCTTGCAACATGATTTATTTTATAAATTTCATTCACCAAAGTAATTTAGGAGCGTTTAAATCATACTATACAAGATTTTCCCCCCGAATAATTAAAATTTTTAAATATTATTTGCATTTTTTTTAAATCGAAAAATGCCCAAAGGTGTAAAATTTCTTTCTTCATTACGGAGTACTATTTATTTATTTTTTTAAATCTTTAAATCTAAGTCGGCAATCTTTAAACAAATTTTCTGCATAGGTTAACATTGAGTGAGAGAATGCAATAGGTTTAGTACACAGGAGTCTTAAGGGGGCATATATATATCCTACCTCTCCAATTATGAAAGCAAAATCGATAGTTACTTTATCATTCTTTCCATTCTTAAACTATTGCGTGTTGACGCATAATAATTACAAAATATAATTGTGACACTTAGATGATGAACTTTCGACATGTAGCAATTACTTCATAGTAATATTTTCAATGAATTATATAACATTTATGGATAGGACGTGGTAAAACAAATTAGCTAGTGAATTGTTGCAGAATTTCGATGCCGACTGATTGCCTATGAGTTTCGAACAGGATAACTTATACCGGAGAATTCTCGTACACACACAAACACAGATATATATATATATATATATATATATATATATATATATATATATATATATATATATATATATATGTGTGTGTGTGTGTGTGTGATAATATTATCAATAATCTTTAATTGCCCTTATCTGAACTTTCTTTCTAAATGTGGTAACCTTCTGACACCTTGGCGAGACGCGCAGCATTTCCATATACTAGCTCTTTCTGCCAATTCCTGGCAACCCCTCTTTGACCCAATTCTATATTCGCGCGCAACAAGAGACACGGGTTTCGATGCGAATAACATATTGTTGTTTTCATGGAATAAACTTCAGTTGTTCTTTGTGAATTGGAATCGCATTTAATTTCGGCCTCGATTGTGTTCCTTAAAGAGATGACTCAATTTGGGTCATTTCATACATATAAAGAGAGAGCTACAAGTAATTATGCATTGTGCTACAGCCTTTATCTCTCTGCTGCATAAAACAAATCTATTTTGTTTTACCACGTATTTGTTTGCAGTCTTCAATTTTTCTATTTTTTTTTTTTCTATTACATCAAATTATCATCACTTCAAACCTTTTTTTCCGTACAGTTGAGTGCATTTTCAACTGAAAAGGCAATGAATGAATGCTAAGCACTAAAACTTAGTCCAAAATATAACATCAACGTCTTTAGGAACCTTACTTGGGATTCATATGTCATGCAAAAGTATAAAAATCACGAAGTTTCTGAAGAGAGAAAAATATGTTAATAGCACCATATTGGAAAGTAGAGTTTCCGTCACAGTTTGAAGTATGGACAGATTTTAGCATATTCTAGAGAGCCACTCCAAAGTTAGGCATAATGATAAAATTTTAAGACTGCTGTGTATACTAACCCTGTTGGATTCGCTCACCTCAGTGTTAACCTATGGAGAAAATGTGTCTACTATTTACAGCTACAAAAATGCTGATAATCCAATAAAAATTGTATTTTCGGATAGCCTCAACTTTTCTACACCTTGCAACAGGATTTATTTCGTAAATTTCGCCCACCAAAGGAATTGATGAGCGTTTAAAACACACTACACCAGATTTTTCCCCCGAAAAATTTAAATTTTTAAAATATTGTTTGCATTTTTTGGGTGGGAAATGGAAATTGCCTCAAGTTGTAAAATTTCTTTCTCTATTAAGGAGTTTTTTTGTTTTTTTTAAGCAAAAATCTTTAAATTCAAATCGGCAATCCTTGGACACATTTTCTCCGTAGGTTAACATTGAGGTGAGCGAATCCAATAGGGTTAGTACATAGCAGTCTTAACAGGTCTTGCGCCTTGTTCGCATTGCTTCCAGAGCGGAGCGTACTGCCAGCTGTATAAATTTTGACCAATCACTGAGCTTAACAGAATAACAACGTGATATATCAAACCAATCACAGGCCATGTCAACAATTTCGTCGCCAACGGGGAAGCACTGTGAACAAGGCTTTAGATAGCGTAGGTTAAAATAAAAGATCCTTAGTTTTCTGCAAAGAAAAAGACAAATTAGAAATTAAAATATTTACCCCTGTATCGCAAAGTTGGGACCTTCGGAATCCCCAAAACATTTGAAAACTAAGACACCCTTTTTAAATAATTTGGCTGTGGCAAGAACAAATATCTGTGTTCAAACAAACTTTTATGACGAATCTTTCATGTATACTTATAAATAGTTATCTCTTCGTCTAATACGGTACAATATCAAACGATGGTTATATTCAGTTATCTAGCCTATGGATGAACGCTACATTGATTAATAAAAGTTTGATTTGGATGTTATTTTATGATTAAGATATACAGTGTACTTTCTGTTCTAATTTCATAAGCTTACAACTGCACTTTCATTAGAACTTCTTTAGAAATATGTTGCGCATTACGGGCAGCTTGCCACTTTATTAAGTACAAAAATGGACTAATGAATTAGTTTTAAGTTTTGACTAGAAAAAAAATTATGTGATCATTTTTGCTCAAGAAATTCTAAGCAGGATTCAAACTTGGTTATTATATCAGAGATCAACATTAATTTCAAGAGAATTTTTTCTGAACAGAATTTAGTTTACCAGATAATTGTTGGGCAACCCATTATTGGGCAGCTTGCCACTTCATCAAGTACAAAAATGGACTAATGAATTGGTTTTAAGTTTTGACTAGAAAAAAAATGTGATCATTTTTGCTCAAGAAATTCTAAGCACGACTCAAACTTGATTATTATATCAGAGATTAGCATTAATTTAAAGAGAGTTTTTCTGAACAGAATTTAGTTATACCAGAAAATTATTGGGCAACCCATTATTGGGCAGCTTGCCACTTTATCAAGTACAAAAATGGACTAGTGAATTGGTTTTAAGTTTTGACTAGAAAAAAAAAATGTGATTATTTTTGCTCAAGAAATTCTAAGCAGGACTCAAACTTGGTTATTATATCAGAGATTAACATTAATTTCAAGAGAATTTTTCTGAAGAGAATTTAGTTTTACCAGAAAATTAATTCATTTTCGAAAGAATATGGAAATTAATTCGTGACTGGTTGCCAGCTTCAATAACTCTGAGAAATTTGTGCGCCTTAGAATAAAATATTAACCGGGAAATTGGGTAACAAGATACAACATATTTAAGGCTACTAATTGGTAGCTCTACTTGATTCGCGCAGCTCAGTGTTAACCTATTGTCGACTAGATTTAAATAGCTTGATTTTTTTAGATTGTGGTCCCCTATTCAGAGAGAAATTTTTTAGTATGCTATCTTAGTAATTTTAGAAATTTAGCCCTTTAAAGGAAATTATGTGCATTTTAAAGACTGTATACCCCCCCCCCCGAACAATTCAAATTTTAAAATACTACTTGAGTTTCCTTTAGGGCTCAGGTACCTTTTAAACTCTACAAACATATCCCTATTTTCAATCATCAGTAGTTACTAAAATAATTTATTGAAAAATATGAAAATTTTACTGTGAGTTAAACACTCAATCTTCTTTATAAATATGGCTATCATTTTTCCTAGCTTGAAGAGAAACTTTTTAATTGTTAGGGGGGTCCGGGACACACTTTCAAATTTTTTTATTTATCGAGTTAAAATTTTGATTTTTTTTGGTGATGATTAACCATATAATTTGTAAACAAAATCATATAAAAAAAACTTCTCAAAACGTTTTTCAAAAAATTCAAAATTTAATTTTCTTTATAAAAGTTGGGTAAATTAAAATCGTTATAACTCGAAATATTATTTGTCGAATTTTAAAATTTGTTCATTTAATTAAACAGCAATATATAAATTTTTATTTTTATTCAGCGTTTTTTTAAATATTAATTTTTCAGAAAATTTAAACTATTTAGAGTAAAAATTTTTAAAAAAATTATGTAACTTATTTTTTAAAAATAATATATTCAAAAGAATTTTTTTTTCAAATTTACTGAATCAGAATTAAAGTAAAATAATTGAAAAAGACATGCTCCAAGTTTGAACCATTTATCTTTAACTGTTCTTGACTCATAACAATTTAAAGACAAGAAATGGTGAAAAAAACCCATCATGCAGAAAAACGCATTTATTGGTTTAAACAAGATTGGCTGCTATTAGAATGTTGCAAAACAAAAATTAGTATCTCCTGTTCTAATTATTATAGAAACATGATTTGAAAGTCATTTTAAATAGAAAACAACAAAAAAACGTTTTAATGCAATAAAATATTTTTCAAAAGTTTGGAGAATTTTGTGTCCTGGACCCCCTTAAAATTTTAACCATTGTTTTTTTCATTGTTATGTCACTGCGCACATGATATCACCAGGACAGTTGGCTAGAATACCATGAAATTTTATACACGGGCAAAATAATAATGTATCATTAAAATGACGTACAATTAGGTCATTTCTACCATAACAATTTGAACACAGTAAAATTTATAAAAAATATTTATGAAATAAAAAAAAACATTTTTTTCTAATGAAGAACTAATAATTTTGATTTCAAAATTCGTCATTTTAAGTCATTAAATATTTTTCAAAAATTTGGAGAATTTTGTGTTCTGGACCCCCTTAAAATTTTAACCACTGTTTTTTTCATTGTTATGTCATTGCGCACATGATATCACCAGGACAGTTGGCTAGAATACCATGAAATTATATATACGGGCAATATAATCATGTATCATTAAAATGACGAACAATTATGTTATGTCTACCATAACAAATTGAACACAGTAAAATTTATGAAAAATTTCCTGAAATTAAAAAAAAATTGTAATGAAGAACTAAGAATTTGGATTTCAAAATTCGTCATTTTAAGAATATATTATACAACTAAATTTTAAAATTAAAAATATATGTATAATCATTAATATACGGACGCAAGTCTGGGCTAACATTGAAAAAAACAATGGCTGAAATTTTAAAAAATTATCTTCAAGCTAGGAAAAATTAAGAGCCATATTTATAAAGAAGAAAGTGTGTTTAACCCACAGTAAAATTTTCATATTACTGAATAAAAGATTTTCATAACTACTGATGATTTAAAAATAGGGATATCTTTGTCGAGTCTCTTTGCTTTTAAAAGGTACCTGACAGCTTAAAAAGTAAAAAAGATCACAAGTCGACAATTATTGGAAAATTTTTCTCCGTAGGTTAACATTGGGCTGAACGAACCCAGAAGCCTTAGCCCGTCTGCACACGTAGCAACTCAAAAGAAACTGATTGCCGACTCAAATCACTAACCAGTCCGTAATGAGTCGCAACCTATGTAATTGAATGGAGCCACGCACACGGCGCAACTGGTTACAAACCCGTCCGACGGGTTTGTAAACCGATGGGTTTGTAACCAGTTGCACCGTGTGCGTGGCTCCATTCAATTAGGTTGCGACTCATTACGGACTGGTTAGTGATTTGAGTCGGCAATCAGTTTCTTTTGAGTTGCTCCGTGTGCAGACGGTCTAAGGGCCTATTCGGAAACGAAAAAAAGATGATATTTTATCATATACTGCAGTCAAGCTGACAATTAAAGATAGTACTTAACGTGAAGGATTGTACTTTTTTTCCTCAATATTTTTTCATTATTTAGTTTGATTGCGTACATTTGAAATCTAACATGAAAACTATTGATTAGAGCTCAAAAACTAACTTTATGGCGGAACTTTGGAGTCCCGCGGAACCCAAGTGTGGAACCTCTGAATTACACAGTCGATCCTTGCTGTTGGATTGCAATAACCTTGGGAACCCCTCGTGAAACTGATGATCAATTCGCTCGTGAAATGATCTCGGCACTTGAATCATCCCGATAATCTCCACTTGAGACTTGATAATCCCTCAGGCACTGACACTTTGAAAGGCATCAACTATAAAACCCGTTTCATATCAAATTCTGTTTGCCTAAGGCCCAAATACTCCTTCATCTCTTTCTTGACGGGCAACTTGTCGATCTCTCTGGGAGTCCTCAGGCAAGATCTCAACTGATCTCTGATTGCGCATCGCGTCAGGTGTTTCAGCGTCCTCGGCCGCAGTTGTAAAGTCTGGACCTCGGGCAGGATCTCTTTGTACCGTTCCTGGTACCTCTCCTGCACCCCCACGGAACACAGGTCGTCGATTGTCGGTATGGGAAATGGAACGGCCTCCAGGCAGGCCATCAGGACTCTCCTGGCGTCTGAATCATCGCGCAGGATGAGGACGCAGTAGACGAGCATTATGCCGTTGACAATGGGTGATGTTACACTGGAAAAGAAAAGCAACAATCAGACACAGACGTAGATCAAACACGCTATAGAGGTTAAAGGAGAAAATTATTCTATAAAGTTAACCGTGGGCCCGAGGTATCCAAGTGGTAGCGCGTTGCGATTGGAAATGGGGAAGCTCGGTTCGAATAGCGTCCCGACGAACGGTATTAAATACCTTCATGTCAAGGCCATATATGGGAATGTTAAATCCGTAAACCGGAAGTCCTTCTACGAGGTCGGGGAGGGTGAGAGAAGGTACGATCCTCCAGATGTCGCCCCTTTAGGAGGGGTGCTACTTAGTCAATACTTAGGTGTACTACTTAGTCAATATTTAGGTGCTACTTAGTCAATACTGAGGTGTGCTACTTAGTCAATACTTAGGTGTTACTTAGTCAATACTCATGTGTACTACTTAGTCAATATTTAGGTGCTACTTTGTCAACACTTAGGTGCTACTTTGTCAATACTACGGCCAATACTTAGGTGGCACCTAGCTAAATCGGACTCCGACCCTCATGGTCCCATTTAAACCAGAGCCGCACTCTCAACCCGCAATCATTTATGGACTTGGATACTTCGGCCGGGATGCATAAGTAAATTAAAAAAACATATTCACACACACCAAAGAAAAACAAATCGCAAAACTCCAACTAAAGGACTGTTTACAAAGAATCCGTCACTGTCAGCGTAAAATTTTTGACCAGTCGTATGTCAATCATTGACCCATTTAACCAATCAGTGCCAACGGAATCTTTAACGCCGAGGCTGACGAATTCTGCGTGAACAGGCCCTATGGCTCCACGAAAAGAATCTTGATTACAAACTTCCAAGAACTAGGCGCTGACCTTTCCTCTCACAACCCGTTATCCCAAGGGAAGAGCGGTTCGTAATTTATGGGAAACAAACCTTTTGACATATGTACTGATTCTTTCCTTTCAACAGTGTTTTTTTCTTTGTTTAAATAAAAGGGGTAATAAAATCACCATTTGATCAGAATCTTGACTAGATAATTTCTGAGAAAGAGGCCGGGAAAAATGGGGGTGTCAGCGAATTTCAAAAGTATTCATGTTGTACGTTGATCGGGCAGTAGGGTGGCCGCTGAATGGAGGTGAAAATAAAGTTGGCCCTATGGAGTCTAAAGCGGTCGTCGAATAAGGTAAGCAGGCTACAGAAGTTTAGTTGTTTAGATTACAGAATATATATATATACACTCTTAAACTCCCCCCCCCCAAAAAAAAAAATAATGACTTACCAAGAAGGAGTAATAGAAATTGGACACGAATTGATATTCATACAGGTTTCGACGGAAAATGCAAAATTTTAAAAGTTTGGCGGCCAATGAATGAACATGTGACGCTGCAGCGCATCTTAACTGCGCAATTAGCAGGATATTTAAAAAGGAGAATTTTCGATTCCAGGTCATAAATTTTTGCGAATTTCATTCCGTGTACTCAGGTAGACAGTAACTATTCCTCGAATACAGGTGCGCGAACAATATGCGCAGATGTCAGCATTTGAGAGAGGACGTGCAGTTGGGCTCAAAGAAGCCGGTTGGTCTAATTGGCGAATCACTCGACATTTGGATAGGAGCCACTATTAGACGATGTTGGCAGGAATGGGTGAGCCATGGCGGAAGATAACGTCAAGAAGGATGCGGTTGGCCTAGAGAAACGACGGAACGTGAGAACCGAGCAATCGTCAGAGCGGCAGTCACAGCGATCATACGTGCAACTGGTGCTTTAGTGACCGCAAGAACAATGCCCCGTGCGCCGAGTACCATTTTCCTCTGTACACCGACAAGCCCGTTTTCAGTGGTGTCGGGCACATTCGACCTGGAATGTCCCTGAATGGAGTAGAATTGTCTTCAGTGATGAGTCTCGCTTCGAATTGAGCCCCGATGACCAGTGAATACGTGTCTGGAGACGCCCTAGACAGCGGTGGGACACCAACCTGTCTTCCGCCATACGGTCCGACAACCGGGAATGATGGTCTGGGGTGTCAATTCATTTCATAGCAGGTCCTCATTGGTTGTCAGCAGCGGCACCCTTACAACACAGCGGTAAGTCGACGATATTCTACAGCCTGTCGTGTTGCCCTTCATATCACGCCATCTTGGGCTTATATTTCAGCAAGATAATGATCGCCCGCACACGGCGAGAGTTTCTACTGTTTGTCTTCGTGCTTGCCCAATGCTACCTTGGCCAGCAAGGTCGCCGGATCTCTCGCCCATTGAGCACTTTTGGAGCATTATGGGCAGGGCCCTCCAACCAGCTCGGGATTTTGACGATCTAACGCGCCAATTGGACAGAATTTGGCATGATATCCCGCAGGAGGACATCGGCCACCTCTGTCAATCAATCCCAAGCCGAATAACTGCTTGCATAAGGGCCAGAGGTGGATCAATGCGTTATTGACTTTTTCCCTTTGTGAAGCTCTTTCTCTTGAATAAATCATCCAATTTTTCTCAAATTGTAATCGTTTGTTTTTCTGTACATGTACATCACATCTACCGATTTTCGTCTCACTCGGATAACTACTTCTTGGTGCGTCGTGTTTTTTTTTTTCTGTCTAAGTGTGTACATAGTATGGAACTTTAATTGTGGCAACTACGTATGTGCAAAGTATACACAAGAGATACAGGGCTGAAACTTTTATAGCCCTTCAAAGTAGTAACCAGCATTGTTTAGCACCCGTTGCTAACGCCCTGGAAACTGCAGGTTGCCGTTGTCAGCACCTGATCAGTGACCAGATCCTTCGAATGGAGCGGTCTACAGCCTGCAGAATCTCCGGTAAAGTCCACTGAGCGTCTTGGGATAAAATCAAAGTCACAGGGACTTAAGCCCGGGGAATATGGGGGACTGTAGAGCAATTCCCTGCCCCAGAGAGCAAACATATCAGCGACAGTGTGCGCACAAGCATTTTCCTTCCATCAGTACGATGCAACAAATTATTTATTACGATAGACCGGTAACTGCAACATGGATGTGTTTATCCTGTCACTGTGAAGGCGTGTGATGTTTGTGGGGAGAGCGCATTCAATATGAGGTAAGGCAGGTATGTGACGTGCGTGTGGTGTAAGCTGCTCTCCTGGGTTCTTCTGCGTGAGAGGCTCTTCAACAGTGTTGCCAAAATTAAAGTTCCATTCCTCGCATATATATATATATATATATATATATATATATATATATATATATATATATATATATATATATATATATATATATATATATATATATATATATATATATATAAATAAATATATATATATATATATATATATATATATATATATATATATATAAATATATATATATATATAAATATATATATATAAATATATATATATATATATATATATATATATATATATATATATATATATATATATATAAATATATATATACCGGGTGGCCATAATTAAACTGACAGTGCTCACAGTGTTCTGTAGCGCGATCTATTTGCGAGAATGACGCCACATTTTGTAGGAAGATTAAACAAGACGGGGGACGAAGGATTCCGCGAAAAAAAAATTAGTTCCATAAGTCACCGCTAGGGGAATATTTGGCGCTGTGTAATAGAAAATAGAGTGTTAACAAATGCAAATTAATACGGAATAAAATTTCCTTTTATTATGCACATTTTCTTATTTAGTTCAAGTGCAATATGGCAACACTTTTAAAAAAGCGTAAAATCTACATAAACACCGATAAAGTATCGTGATCTGCAATATCACGTACGCTGAGCAGAAGAAGTTCTTTATTCAAATTTCACGTTACATCCATTGGCACAGTGCCAGCTGCTTGGGTTTTAAAAGGCAATGTGTTACGTTTCGAATCAATCGGATTCAAAGTTTATGTGCAATGTCTCCTTCTTTAGTCGAGCGTGCGTTACTGGTCAAATTCTTTTACCTCAACCAGTGCATCGCGTCAGCCGCTCTTCGTGCTTTTAGAACGCACAAAAAAATGCGTAAAGGTAACGGTCCTGTGTCAGTTAATGGGCTAAAAGCAATGGTTGCGACGTTTGAGAAAACAGGTTCTCTGAAGGTTCAGTCAGGCAGAGGACGAAAACCTGTACCACAGGATACAATCGAAGCAGTTGCCACGGCGATTGTCGACAGAGGACCAGACAATATTGCTGCCACCTCAAGCGCTCGTGGATTAGCTCGGAATATGCCTTACAGTACGGTATGGAAAATCTTACGAAAGATTATCAACTTCTATCCGTACAAGATCAGCCGTGTACAGGAGTTACTGTACCCCGACCATGATAAGCGATTGACTTTTGCTCTCACCTTTCTTGCCCGAATGGAGGTGGATGATGCTTGGCCGTGGAAAATCTTATGGGGAGACGAGGCCCACTTTTACCTGCATGGAACTGTGAATACCCAGAACTGCCGAATTTGAGATGACAAATCACCACATGCAGTCACAGAAATTCCCTTACATTCACCAAAGGTGTTTGGTGAATGTAAGGGATTGTGTTTGGTGTGGGTTCACAGCGGAATTTATCGTAGGTCCATTCTTCTATGAGAACATTACCCCGACAGGACCGGGATCCTGTTCTGTTACCGGAGAGAAATATCGCCACATATTGAACAGCTTTGTCATTCCGGCACTTCAGCAAAGACAATGCCTGGGGGAAATCATTTTCATGCAAGATGGAGCCCCTCCACACGTTGCTGTAAGGATGCAATAGCTGCTACGACAGAAATTCACAACAGAAAGAGTCATTAGCCGCTACTTTCCAACTGCATGGCCACCTCGGTCGCCTGATCTTACCCCATGCGACTTCTGGCTATGGGGTTACCTTAAGTCCAAGGTCTATCAAGGAGTGGTCCAGGACCTGGCTACGTTGAAGGATAACATATCACGGACTGTACGGGAGATTCCTGCGACATGTTACTTTCTGCTGTTGTGCATACTGTGCACAGAATGCAATATGTGGTCCACAACAACGGCAGCCACATTGAACCTCATTTGAATGCAAAATAAAAGGTAATTTCCGTATTGATTTGCATTTGTTGATTGTATATATATTGATTGTATATATATTTATAAATATATATATATATATATATATATTTATATATATATATATATATATATATATATATATATATATATATATATATATATATATATATATATATATATATAAATATATATATATATATATATATATATATATATATATATATATATATATATAAATATAAATATATATATATATATATATATATATATATATATATATATATATATATATATATATATATATATATATATATATATATATATATATATATATATATACAGTCGGACCTCTATTTAACGAAATCGCTAAATCCCGAAAAAAAGTTCGTTATATGGAAAATTCCTTAAATAGAGATTCCCCTTTTAAAATACTTTAAACTACACAAAACAGATTGTAAATTCATAAACACTAAATATTATTAAAAAAAGTAATTAATCACACCTCTATTTTGTAAATTAATATCTATTTGTTTTATATATCTTACCCATAAAAATGAAATCTGCAAGGAAAGCAAGAATAACACAAAAGATTGTCCGGGAATACGCTGCATTTTCAGTTAAAAATTATAATTTTATATTAAAATTAATGAATTTCAATGACATTGAGTTAGGCGACTGGTAAAACCAGTTAAAGGTCATTGATCATCATAAAATGTGTTGAATGAAAGAATAAGTTTGAAACGATCAGAAATATTTTGAGAAAGACGGAGAAAAAAATATTGGATCACAAGAAAAAGTTCGTTAAACAGAGAATGCACTTCGCTATTTGGAGGTTATTTTACGAAAAAATTCACAAAATGTTCTTGGTTCCAACGAAAAGTTCGCAAACTAGAGGTTCATTAAATAGAGGTCCGACTGTATATATATATATATATATATATATATATATATATATATATATATATATATATATATATATATAAAATAATTGATTGCATATAACTTACTCGATCCACAAGAGGATATCTTAATGCACGAGCTTAAACTTGGTACTAATATTTTGTTGGTATTTTTTCTCTCTCTGCGTTATTAATTGAATTCAGTTTTTCTCTAGCGATATATTTATCTATCTATACTCCAATATAAATAAATGAATATACATATACATGTGTGTGACGGGGTGCGGTGGCCCGGTTGGCAAAGGCGTCGAGCCAGTGATCTAAGAGTTTCGGGTTCGACGCCGGTCGTTGACAAATCCACCGCAGTGTACATTAATGGTGGCTGGTGCACGTAAAATCTGTCGTGGCTGCAATGTTCTCCGAGTTCGCAAATTTACCTCTGGAGGTGCGCGGTCAAGTGTTTCGGTCTCGTTACTTGACTCGGTTCAAAATTACGGTACGGGCCCATTAGGGGGTAATTCTGGTCCACCTATAAGGTGCTGCCAGAAATGTGGCCAGCAAAACCGCGGTGTCATATGACGGTAAGGATAATGTCCAAGAATACCGTCTGCCCCATTGGAGAAAAAAATATTTATATATATATATATATATACATAAATATTTTATATATATATATAGCTAATGCGGAGGCACTTTGTTCTTCACTGCAGTCTTGCAGGATAGTTTATTATAGGAGAACCATTTAGATGAGCCAGCATTGCTCCGTATGAGGGGACAACACAGAAACGACTAAGCGTTATCGGGTTTTGATCCCTAGCCCACAGTGTGGAAGAGCACGACGCTAACCACTATACTATATGGGCGGCACACACACACACACACACACACACACACATACATATATATATATATATATATATATATATATATATATATATATATATATATATATATATATATATATATATATATATATGTATATATATATATATGTATATATATATGTATATATATATATATATGTATATATATATATATGTATATATATATATATGTATATATATATATATATATGTATATATATATGTATATATATATATATATATATATATATATATATATATATATATATATATATATATATATATATATATATATATATATATATATATATATATATATAGTGGAACCTCGCATAACGAGCATAATTCGTTCTAGAGTCTTACTCGTAATGCGAAACACCCGTTAAGCGAAACAATTTTTCCCATAGAAATTAATGTAAAATACGATAATGCGTTCCATGCCAAAAAATACTCAAATTTTTTTAGACGTAACGTTTATTATTTAAAGAAAATTACTCATACATAAATTCTTAAGGAGCCAAATCATCCATATGTAGTTTATTATTTACGAATTTATGACACACATCTAATTTTTTACTAGAAAGCTATCTAGCAACATTTGTTTTTCTCGGCGCTTCAAAATTTGCTGAAAATGTGTCATCGCATTGTCATTGAATAAATTTATAGCGCGCATAGCCACTGTCTTATCAGGGTGATGCTTTGTAACTTACGATGCAACAATTTCCCATGCTTTCATCATTTCTTTTATTGCGCTAGAAGATTGTTTCTTTTGCTATTTCTTCGTCCTTCTCCACTGACAAACTCTCCTCTACAACTGCTTGCTGTGAAAGACACTGCAATTCTATTAGCTGTTCGGTGGTCAGCTCTTGGTTGTGCTCTTCCACAACTTCCTCGATATCATTGTTATTCTCCAGTCCCATGATATTTGCTTCTCGAACCATCCATGACTACCCATGATACTTATTTTTCGGCAGTTGATGATCCTGGTGACGTGAAGATCCGAGAGACGTGAAGAAGGGACTTCCTTCCACGTCACTCGCTATGCGAAATGTTGCTATTTAAGAGAGCCATTTTTTCAGTTCCTACTATTAGTTCACACTCTGCCTATATATATCTTGTTCAGATTTTCAATCGTTAATAAAATACTTTTTATTCATCCACTCAAGTTCAAATACATTTTTTTAAACTTGTAGTGGATGTCCCTTGATGTTAATACAGTTTTTTCAAATATTAATTCATTAATTAAATTTAATTAATCGATTTTAGTTTTAGACCTAGAGCGTCTCTTGCTCTTGAATATTAATTTCCCTCTTCTTACTCTCCGTAGGCAAGGTTCTGGCAGGCAATTCTTTTTTTTTCAATTCCTACTATTAGTTCACACTCAAATTTTTCTTTGTTGACTTAAGTAGGAATTGACTTTAAAATTTTTTTTTATATTACTTGTTTACGATTTATTTTGCTCGTTATGCGAAATACTCGTTATGCGAGGTGCTCGTTAAGCGAGGTTCCACTGTATATATATATATATATATATATATATATATATATATATATATATACAGCGGTGGCAAAAAGTCCTGAACACACTCATTTTTTTGCCTAATTTTTGTGTTTGATTAAATTTTTCGATATGAAATTATCGTACTATCCTAACTATTGTTATTGATTCTAATGTATTTTTTCATGCTGATTTCAAATCTGTTTGTAGAATTTATGAAAAGTAAATAGTTTCATCGATATTTTTAAAAAACCGTGATAAGACAAACACAGGGTCACTGTAATAATGAGTGACTGTTTTTTCAAACAATGAAATGCTCCGTTATTCCAACCAATTAGATAGCAGTAGTGATGAATGGTTGAAAGCAGAATGTACAGCATGTTTTAGTTTATTGAAAGCAGTTGTGTGTTGCAATTTGAAGTGCGTGTTTGGGAAATATTGGAATTATGGGTAAATTTTCATTTCTGTCTGATAATTAAAGGTACAAAATAATCCTTTTGAAGGAAGAAGGTTATTCTATGTGCCAAATTGCTGCTTAAGTACCATGTGGTCTTTCTACTGTCGTGAGAACGTTGAAAAGAAATTCTGAAACACATTCTATTGCGGACAGGGACAGGGAGCGATATGGACGACCGAGAAAAACAACTTTACGTGAAGACAGGGTATTGCACGGGATTTTCTTTTCAAACAGAAAGCTTAACTCACCGCAAATTTTGAAACAAAGGAAATCGAATATGAATGTGTGCCCAAGAACTTTGAGAGGAAGACTGCTGGAAATTGGATTACAAGGCTGCAAAGCTCGCCCAAAACCATTATTGACCAACTTTCAACGCAAGAGGAGATTGCTGTGGGCAAGGGATCATTCATTATGGACTATTAAAGTCTGGGAAAATGTAATATTTAATGATGAAAGTCAGTTTTGTATTTCTGGTAACCAAAGTAGTGCCTATGTAAGCTATGGAATTCAGCCCTCAGTTTCTGAAGCCCACAGTAAAGCACCCGACGAAAGTGATGATATGGGGCTGCATGCCTTCTCGTGGTGTTGGAAGACTTCACATCGTGAGCGGAACAGTGAGAACGAAGGATTACATTGAAATACTACAAAATAAATTGCTACCAACAGCGGGAGATCTTTTTGGGGATCAGACATGGATTTTTCAGGACGATAATGTTCCATGTCACCGTGCAAAGGTAGTCTAGAAATGGTTCGAAGGCGAAGAAGGTCACGAACTGGCCAGGACAGTCTCCAGATCTTAATCCGATAGAGAACCTATGGCATGAAATTGGTTATGATATTTCAAAGAAAAAACCTTCAAACAAACGTGAGTTAATTCAAGCTTTAATATTTTCCTTCAGTCACGAAAGAACTTCTTCTAAAATTGTTGCATTCCATGCCAAAAGATGTAGAGCCGTAATTAAAACAAACGGCTGACCCATAAAATATTGATGTTCAAACATATAACAAGCAAATTTTCAAAATGCATATTGAATGTACGGTATTTGTAAATTTTCGTGTTATTCTTCTACGTATATTATGTTATTCTATATTGTGTTACTTTGTACATACTACACATTCATGTGTTCAGGCAGCTGTACTACAAAAAATACTTAGAGCATTAAAAAACTAGTAACAGATTTGAAATCAGCATGAAAAAATACATTAGAATCAATAACAATAGCTAAGATAGTACGATAATTTCATAACGAACAATTAAGTCGAACACAAAAAATAGTAAAAAAAATAAGTGTGTTCAGGACTTTTTGCCACCACTGTATATATATATATATATATATATATATATATATATATATATATATATATATATATATATATATATATATATATATATATATATATATATATATATATATATATATATACATATATATATATATATATATATATATATATATATATATATATATATATATACATATATATATATATATATATATATACATATATATATATATATATATATATATATATATATATATATGTATATATATATATATATATATATATATATATATATATATATATATATATATATATATATATATATATATATATATCGCTATAGAAAAATTGAATTCAATCAATAAGTAAGAAAGAGAGAAAGACCGCCACCAATATATTGGTGTCCAGTTCAAGCGCGTGCATTAAGATTTAAAGCTCTCTTGTGGATAAAGTAAGTTATAATGGATTATTGGCTGCCAGGCCTCACACTGTCAATGAATAATAGAGCAGAAATATGTTTCATTTACTCCCACATCGTCATCTGAGTCTGCTACGTAAATAAATTAAAAGGAAGCACAATAGTTCAAAATCGAACATATTTACACTGCTGGCCACCCAAATTGCAACACCAAGAAAGACAAGAGATATCACAACAAAATTTATTTTGTAGATAACATGTTGACCAAGTATCAAATGATTAAATTTATAGACTTCTGTGAAGTGTGGTTCCTGCCAAAATCAGTAGCCAGAGTAGCCGCCATTGTTGGAGATCACCGCTGCCACACGCCTCGGCATTGATTCAAAGAGACTTTGGATGAGTTCTTGGGGTACAGCAGACCAAGCAGATTCCACACGTT
Organism: Dolomedes plantarius; assembly: GCA_907164885.2. Lineage (NCBI taxonomy): Eukaryota > Metazoa > Arthropoda > Arachnida > Araneae > Dolomedidae > Dolomedes > Dolomedes plantarius. Next base: position 58,090,285 of record OU015499.1, read on the forward strand.
GCCAAAGTTGATCTGCTGTGGCAGCTGGGGATGGAATCTGGGTCAATCGTAGAGCAACCATGGACCACATGTTTTCTATCGGCGAAAGATCCGGAGAGCGAGGCGGCCAGGGAAGCAATTCAATCTGGCGATTGACGAAGAACCGTTGGACAATGTGTGCCACGTGTGGTCGCGCATTATCCTGTTGACATATGGCTGTGGGCAAGCCCTGAAGGTAAGGAAGGACAACTGGCTCCAACGCCTCGGAGATGTAGCGCTGGCTGTTTAAAGTACCGGCAATGTGTACTAGAGGTGTGCGAGAGTGATATCCAATACCGCCCCATACCATAATACCCGGTGCAGGACCAGTGTGGTGGTGCATAACGCAGCTGTTCAGCATCCTCTCTTCACGGTGTCTCCAGACTCGAATGCGACCATCGTGGTGTTGCAGACAGAAGCGTGACTCGTCAATAAAGACAATTTCATTCCATTCTGCCGTCCACATCCTTCTGTCATAGCACCATTGGCGGCGGAGACGTCTGTGGTTCTGCGTCAAGGGTAGACAAAGCAATGGACGTCTTGCGGACAGACCACTCTGCTGTAAACGGCGTCGAATGGTACG